>JAOXYA010000022.1:3297281-3310472 GCA_028565675.1 Sorex palustris | reverse complement strand
AGAGGCAGGGTGGGACGGTGAATAATGGGGGGTGGGAGGGATACTGGGACCCGTGGCAGTGGAAAATGGGCACTGGTGGAGGGATGGGGACTTAATCATTGTATAATCGAAACCCAAGCACAAAAATTTGTAAGTCTACAACTGTACCTCTTGGTTTGTCACTAATGAAAATTTAAAAAAATTGCTATTCCCTTTCAAATATGATAGGACAGTGGTTTGAAAATTATGTCCGATTAGCCCAGGGGGTTTGCCTAGTGGAACCATGCCTTAAAGCGTTTAGTGACCATTGCTGCATTCTGTTTTAGACGAATTATGCTTTCTCACTACCTTATCTGCAGAAATCTCCACATCACTGAAACGATGAGGAATTTGTTGGCCTGGGGGACTTATTTGCTGAATGTTTTTTTCCTAAAGTTAAGGAACTGCATGAGGTCTGTAGAACATGTAGACTGGAGTGCAGGGCTTCGTCTTGGGACACAGTATAGGAGAAGGCCAGCAAGGCTCTGTGCAGTGATGCATGTGAATTTGGGCGGGACCCACTCCTGACGTCTTTGACATCCAGCAGTGATGTGACGCACTGCCATCTTTGATGAAGACAAAGATGTCATCCAGCCTCAGTGGCGCTGGGAACAGGTGTTGAAAGAGTTTCCTGCGGAACTGATTTTGACAGTCCCATCTGAATTGTTCCAGCCATAGCCAAAATCTTTTTTTCAGGTTCCTGTCAGGACAGACAGGCTGTGAAAGGGGACCAGCCCACAGAACCACGTGACTGGCATGTTGGGAAGCTGTTTCATGCACCTGGTTCACAGGACACATCATCCTGCAAATGGACCCTCTCGACCCACACCCCACACCACAGCAAGAACCCCGCAGCTGCTGGGACAGGGGTGTGCTGTCCCTGGCTTCGCATCACAGACTCAACTCCATCCGTCTGTTCTGGTTTTTGTTCTTTTTTTTTTCTTCTTTTTGGGTCACACCCGGCGATGCATAGGGATTACTCCTGGCTCATGCACTCAGGAATTACTCCTGGCAGTGCTCAGGGGACCACATGGGATACTGGGAATTGAACCCAGGTTGGCCGCATGCAAGGCAAACGCCCTCCCTGCTGTGCTGTCGCTCCAGCCCCCATCAATCTGTTCTGGGATGGACTCATGAGGTCACGTGGCCAAGGTCACTTCCCACACACGGCAGAGGAATCGGGAGCCGAGGGGTGGCAGCTTGTAGGTGATCATCAGAGCACACGGAGCAGGCGTCCTGCCTGGCGTTCAAGAATGAGGATCAAGGGTCCCGTGAGGCAGAGTCAGGTGTCAGATCTGCAAACTTCTAAGTGCCAGGTCTTGCCACTGAGGGAGGTGTTGGGTGAAACCCGAAGAAGGTTCCTTATCAGAGCACAGAGGGCGGTTCGGTGGTGCTGGGACAAGCCAGCTGTCTCAAGGGGAGAAAAGAAAACCAGGCGATTTTCCTGCCCTAGATCCGATTCTTTATAATTACATTGTAACTAATTTCCCTGTACCTTCTCTTGACAGGGAAACCAGCATTGAAAAAAGGTTGTATTCCCAGTCAGGTTTCAGAGACAACAAAGGTATCGGGGACGGGCCGCAGGCTGGTTTATGGCTTATAGCGTGGCCCCTCTGGGTATATGCCACAGGGGCGTGTTGAGAGAAACCCAGTGCCACTGTGAACACCACATGTCCTCCACACAGGCTTGCATACAGCACCTCAACTTTCCCCCCTTTGCTATTCTGTGAGCTCCCTGCGGCTACTATACTTTTGGGGGTGACAGAGACTCCCCTTGGCGCAGTCACCTGCACAGTGAGAAAGGAGTGAAAGGAGTGAGGGGAGGAGATGGAACTGTGTTATATGTACACTACTTCTGAGCTGGCCATTTGGCCACGGCTGTCCATGAGAGGGAACGGACTCTGAAATGACTTTAGCAAAAAGAACGTGCTTCGGCTTCTCACAGGCACATCTCGCTGGCGGAGAGCGCACACCACAGATCACGGCCACGGTCGCAGGAAGATCTCTCGGACAGCTTCTTCTAATTAATACTTTAATGCGCTCATATGGGGTAAAGATAATTTTAAATCACTCGCGTTCTCTGTAGATTTATAACATATTGATACCGAACATTATTTTACCTAGCTATAAAGTATGTCGAGTCTCACGCTGTCCTCCAAGAAAACAAATTACCCAGGCAATTAAACCCTCACTTCTCCATGCCAGCCAGTGATGGAAACTTCCGGGGTCAGTGGAAAGTTTCCATCAGACTCAGAATGCGTTTTCCAAAGAATCTATTTGTCTTGTTAAGACAATGTCTTCAGGCCTATTATCTAAAAGACATAAAAGAAAAACGGACCCTGTGCAGAACAGGCTGCTTTCTCGGAAGCTGGAGCAAATAACTCATATTTTTCCCAAAGCAGGGCACTACTGATATGTGGTGAATATTGCTAACATTTCTGGTACATTTGGAGGGTCGAGAAAAGAGAATAAGGAGTCAGAGGAGACGTGACTAAGACTTGACTTTAGGAAAAGAGGGAGATGAAAACTAAAGCCATGGAGAAATCGTATCTCTGAGCAAGGGATTGTACCCATGCTTGGCTCATAGCTTACAGTGCTCTGGGCACTTAACTGGGCTCTGCCTCCAGTGCCCGTGTGGGGAGAGGCATGCAGGGAGGAGCTCCGGAGTGAAAAAGTGATGAAATACTGCATGCTGTACATGCAGCCATTAGCAGACTAGCTCTGCTGGCCTCCGGTGAAATGGTTGTCTGAATGGCGGGATGCAGGGGAGAGCGGGATTGTCTGTGTGGTCATGTTGGGCTTACGAGCACTGGAGGCAGGGCTCACTGTAGCATCCTGCCTCTGTAGCGCCCCCTCCTTTTTTTCTGAGAAATACAGTTTGTCAGAATGTTCAGCAGCTCTGGGGGCAGCGGGAGAGAGGGTCCTGATGGGAAGAAACCCCACTCACGGCTCCCCCAAGAACAGCAGCGTGCAGAACCCCCTTGTATTCACTCAGGATACCATGATGTGTGACTCAGACGCTGCTAGGAAGATCAGAATAATCGAATCACCGAAAAACTTCGATGAGTTTTGTTTTTGTCACTATGATTGTTGTTGTTGTTATTATTATTAATATTATTTTGGTTTGGGGGCCACATCTAGCAGTGCTCAGGTTTATTCCTGGTTCTCTGGTCAGTACTCAGATACCATAAATGGTGCTGGGGATTGAACCCAGGTCAACCCATGTAAGGCAAATGCCTCAACCCCTGAACTCTCTGTCTGTCTGTCTGTCTGTCTCTCTCTCTCTCTCTCGCTCGCTCGCTCGCTCGCTCACTCGCTCACTCTCGCTCTCTCTCGTGCCAGCTCTGGCTTTATGGGGTTTGTTGGGGGTATGCTTAGAGTCTCAAGGGACTTAAGGGCCAAGTTGGATGATGTCTGCCACTTACTTACGAATCATCGTGTCCCCAAATGCACGTGCCATGTGTGTGTATCTGTGCGACACACGTGGAGCAAGCCTGAACTCGAGCAGCACCCTCCCATTGATGAATCCCAGTGCCTAAACTTTCTGACATATTTCTCTAGGTTTGAAAACTTATTACGTAAAAGGGTGGGGGGGGGAGAATCTATAAATGTAAGCACAAGCTGCTTTGATTATTTCGGGCCGGGAAGAGGGGAGGCCATATGGAAGAGCCGATCAGGAGAGAACGGGGATTTTCAGACCCGAACGGAAGTGAAAGGGGGCGAGGCTGGCCAGGGAGAGGCAACAGCTGGACACGCGGGAGCAGGCCTCTGGGCAGTTCCTGGAGTTGTCCTGCTGCCCTTCCAGAGCGCCTGCCCCCACTCTCCTTACCCGGCAGCCCAAGGGGCAAGGGGCCCGACACCTTGTCATTGCCGTGGGCACCCAGCCTCCAGGGCCAGGACCCTGCAGACGCTGGAAGCAGGAGGTGGGGTGGTAAGAGGTGGGCTTGGCGTCCATGAAAGGGCATCTCCAGGTTGACCTGAAGCCTCAACTGCTCGACCGTGCAGAGCTAAGAGCTTACAGTCTACCCGACCCAAGCTTCCAGCGGCTGCTTTTAATCCCCAGCTTGTCTGGCTCCGGCGCACGAGTGATAGTTGGCATGTCGCCTTGTCTACTTCCCGGGTACCGACCCAAGTCCTCAAACTCACTTCTCACGGGCTCTAGAGCGGGCCGCGGCGGAAGGCGTGCTGTGCCCTGATTCAGCGTCAGCAGATGAGGCACTGCCCAGCTAGATGCCCCTTAGGGCAGCCCACCATGCCGAGATGCCACATTTAATTTCGCACAAAGAGGGCGTGCCCACGCCTGCAGTGCTGGCCTGCTGGCCTCCCTGCGTTGCTGTCCCCTGCCCTCCCAGAAGCCTTGTCTGTGGCTGTTCCTTTCTTCCTTCCGGTCACTCCTCCTTTGTCAGTGCTCAGCCTTCGTGTGAAATCGGATGGGTGTTAGGGGCAAGCTCATCCTTCCGCTTGGTGCATCTCACCGTCCCCGAGATCTTCTGACCCAGTCATCATCTCTGTAACTCTGACATGTAGCGGACACAGAAAGCCTTAGGAAGGTATTTTATGTAATTAGTATGTTTGCTAAGAGCCGTGTGATATTCATAAACTCAGCAACCTTTGCCATGATGGCACCGAAACGAAACGAAGGTGTCAGAAAATCAGATTCTGATCAATAAAGCATATATTTATATTCCCCCTCCCCTCTCACACGGTAAAGTGATGGGGAGACATTAATCTCCGAAAGTCACGGTGCTGAAATATATCGCCAATAAATGATAGAATTATAAAAGCTGGCATCTTTATTGCGTTTCCGTTTTACAGAGCATTGTCACCTGGAATGTTGGCAGAGACGGTCCAATAAATCACCCCGGGCTGTTTACAGAGCCCCTCTGTGAGCGGGAGGGGTGGGGGGGATGCAGGGAACTTGAGGGCTCCCCTTTCTTCGTGCCTTCATGTTTGTACTAATTGTTTGGAATAAAGCAGGTCCTCGTGGGGAAGCTGGAGGTTTCCCCTTGCGTCGAGCATACGCTGCCTTGTCTGGGTACCCATGGTGGTCCTAATGAAAATGTCCAATGCTTCCCCCCCCCAGACATTCCTCCATCACTCTCTCCATCAAAAGCAAAGCCCGGGGCTGGAGATATAGTTCGGCGTGTAGGGAGCTTGCCTGCATGCCGCCAATCCGGATTCAGTCCTTGGCGCTGTGTATGGCTCCCCAGGGACCACCAAGTCTCACTCCCGAGCACCGAGCCAAGAACAAGCTCTGAGCACCACCTGTGAGGTCCGAACATCCCAGAGACTCAAGGTTGGGGTTCAAAGAATTGTTAAGTGCCAGACATGTAGAAAAGAGGTTTCACTTGTCAGTGCTTCTGAGTCAAGTTAGTTCTTTGTAGCTCTGGACGTGTGAAGCCACTTGGAAGGAGCCCCCGATGTACAGATCAGTCCCCCCACATAACCCGGGTGGTGACTTTGGGGTCAGCGCATGTTTCAGCAGAGAGCACAAATGAACCTCCAAGACCCTCCTGTGCCTGGGTTCAGCACATGCCCTCGGGACTCTTGGCCTCCCCTGCGTGACCCTCCTCAACTTCTTCCCTGGAAACACGGGCACTGCCCAGCTCCTTGACCTGAGACGTGAGCTACTTGCTCCCAGAGGCCCACATTTAAGGCATCTGCACGATCAGGCCTCCGGGAGGGAACTGAGGCTCCACGTGCTTCCCCCTTCCCTCTCATTTCCTCCCTGGAACCAAGTACCAGGGGTGTCTCTGCCACCCCGTCCTGGGATGCCCATGGGCAGCCCTGCTGTCCTGGAGCAGGCCACGGGGCTGTTGGCACGCAGCAGAGATTTCTGTTCTGCGAGACACTAAAACTGAATGAGGGGCTGGAGTGATAACACAGCGGGTAGAGCATTTGCCTTGCACGCAGCTGACCCGGGTTCGATTTCCAGCATCCCATATGGTCCCTGAGCGCCTCCAGGAGTGATTTCTGAGTGCAGAGCCAAGAGCAGCCCCTGAACATCGCCAGGTGGGACCCCAAAAGCAAAAAATAAATAAATAAAAATAAAATCGAACTGAATGAAACGGAGGCCTGCTGTGGGGAATGTTTCTTTCACCCAGACCCAAGCAAAACCCGTTGGAAAGGTTTCAGCTAGAGCTCACCTGTGAGTCATTTCCTCTGCTTCCTCCCACAGGTCGACCGCCCTACAACAGCTTCTACGTCTTCTGCAAAGGGCCCTGCCAGAGAGTGCAGCCCGGGAAGCTGCGGGTGCAGTGCGGGACCTGCCACCAGGCCACACTCACCCTGGCCCAGGTAAGTCACGCTGCTTGGACCCGCTCTGCAGGGCAGAGCCCAGTGTCTTTCCCAATGCACCACGGTGGTTCCTGTCTGCCTGCGTCCGCCTCAAGGGGCCTGAGCTCTGGCAGACGGGAGCCTTATTGGGAGCTGCTGGAGGCAGGCAGCTGGGCAGTGTGTGGCCTTCTAGCCTGGTACTACTCGGGGCCATTGCTCTCCTGCTCGGCCCAGCCAGCCTCGCTGCCCCTCCAGCCCACCTCCGCCCTTCTGTGCTCACACGCCTCATTCAAACTGGCACTGCGCTGGGGACCCGAGAGTCTCCGTCTCTTCAGGTCTCTCAGGGGTGTTTGTTGCTGAGCACTGTTGGTCCAGCATGGGCGCCAGGATCCCTGGCATTTGGCTGTGTTGGGAGGGTCCCCTAACAGTTGCCGGGGACTGTTCTGTTGTCAGACTCGCTCTCTCTGCCCTGTGAGAATCTGGGGTCCAGGATCATGCCTGCTTCCGTGACCTCGATGGACCAGAAGGGAGGATGGGGGAGAGGTGGGAGGGTTGTCAGTGGCAGTGTGGAGGAGGCCGACCTCAGCTCTGCCGACTCAGCCTTTTGTCAGAGATGCTCGTCCCCAAGGTGACGTGATGGGGGCCTGAATGATAGAATAGCAGGTGGGCCACTAACCTCATATGCCTCTGATGCAGGTTCAACCTTCCCCACCCCGCATATGCCCCCACCCTAGCCCCGCCATTGGTACCTGAATGAGTCCTGAACATCTCCAGGTGTGAGCCAAAACTCAAAAGTCAATAAATTAAAATGCCGCCTGCTCACTTGGCCCCCGTAAACACACACGCAGTCGGCACATTAGCCAAGTTCTAGAGACCGCCTTGAACTGTCGACCTGCTTCCATATTCCAGACGGGAATGTTGTCTGAGAATACTGGGCCTGTTCATCTGCTCCAAAGCAAAATCCAAAGCTTTGTCTTTCTTGGGACAAGGACCCGACTAGTTATCCCACATTTACCCTTGACACAGGGAACTTTCTATGGCAGATTTCAAGTTTATTTGCACCCGAAGAGAAATTCTTTCCCCTATGCTGAACCTTTGAGTAATGTGGAAAGTACATTTGGTGATGTTTTACTTATTGTTACCTGTTCTGGAATGTATTTCATCATTTCCAAACAGTTTGGGAATTTTCACTGATGTTTTAAGAGCCAGAATGGAATGGCCGCCCGGTCCAGTTCCTATCCATCACGGTGCAGCCATGGAGCAGACAGCACTGGCCTGCGCTGGCAGTGATCATGGCCAGTTGGGTACTCTGGGGTGGTCTGGCACTTAGGGGTCACTTACATGTCCAGCCGTGTTTGTCTAAGGCAGAGCTCCTAGGAGCAAGCGTGCCTGAGCATTTGTGTCCACTGGCCTGTGCTCAGTCCTCTCTGCAAGCCAGGAGCAGGGGGACTGGCCCTGTGTCTGCCCCCAAAGTGGTAGCTGGTGCAGGCCGGTGGGTGCTAGAAGACAGGAGGGGGCAGGGTCAGGCCCAGGGCCAGCGCTAGCCTTGCCCTTGGCCAGTGGTGAGCAGAGCGGCCCGATCTTTGTGGCTGATGTTTGGTTTTCTAGGAAACCGCACATTTGATAAACAGGAAAGAGTACGTGTGCGTCTGATTGCTGACCCAAAGGAGGTACGGAGCATGGCCCACTGGTCCAGGTGCTAAGCAAAGTCCAGTCCGTGTCAACTGCTAAGGAACTCGGGTCTGAGGGGCTGCCAGTCCTTAGCCTTTGGGATGATTGTTACTGTATTCGTACTATTCATCACACCCACACAGACACACATGCATACACAGACACATAGAGAGACACACATACATACACACATACACAGAGACACAGACACACAAACATGCACACATACAGGCACATGTGAACACAGACACACACAGACTCACACAGACACACACATACACACAGACATAAGCACAGATGCACACAGATGTACACACATGCACACATGCACACACAGACACACATATACACATGCACACATACACACAGACATAAACAGAGACACACACAGACACACACACATTCCAATAATTCCAGGCATTGACTGGCTGTTAAGAGAGGAGGAAGCCACCCGCTCAGGATGTGCCCAGCTTGTCTGTGCCTGGCTGCGCCATGGCCGAGAGTCTACTCCTTTCTCTCTCCATGCCATCTGCACTCCCCTCACCCTGACCCTGCTCAGGCTTGCTGGAGCGCCCCTGCCCGCCCCCCACCCCAGAGGTGATATTTCTGGCATGGTGAGCCTGGTGCTCACACTGGGGGCAGTTGTCCACTCAGCCACGTCCCCACAGTCCATGGGCTTCTTCTCAGCAGAGGGCTTGCGCTGTGTCTCTCTGGGCATCCGTCTCCCCACACAGAGCCTGCACGGTGGTCCTGGGCAGCTCCTGCTGCCCCCCTAGGAAATGCAGAGTCTAGCTGGCATCTGGTCATCACACACCTGTTACTATCCCACAGTGCTAAGTTTTGCTGGGGAGGCGTTAAGAAGCACGTGTTCCGTATTGTGGCTCCTGTGTTTCCTCTCACCCTCACGATGGAGTGCGGCTCCCTTCCTTTCCACAGAGACCCCGTGGCTTCCAGTCCTGAGCCGGAGTCACAATGTCCACAGTGGCCAGGCCGGGAGTGGATCATGCCCGTGTTTCTCCCAAAGTGCCCAGACTTGGTGCCCCTTGCACTGCCCCAAAGTGCCATTGCATTGTGAATAGTTTTTGAAGGAGTTCAGAAACAGTCTCAGAGAAAGATAAATCCACTTCAAGCTTTAGGGAAGAGGAATAAAAGATGATGTCCAGAATGGCCATTAAGGGGCTGGAGCGATAGCACAGCGGGTAGGGCATTTGCCTTGCACACGGCCAACCCAGGTTCAATTCCCAGCATCCCATATGGTCCCTGAGCACTGCCAGGAGTAATTCCTGAGTGAAGAGTCAGGAATAACCCCTGTGCATTGCCGGGTGTGACCCCCCCCCCCAAAAAAAGCACAGAATGGCCATTAATCAGAGTTTTCCTGCAGTTCCTTGTGCCAGCTGGGATGTGGCTTTTCTCTGTTTTTCTTAAGATCAGAAGTGCATGGTGGAAAGTAAAGTGAGAGTATGGGAGAAATTGTCTGCCATAGAGGCAGGGGGAGGGTTGTGATGGAGGGGAGGGTACTGGGGACATTGGTGGTGGAGAATGTGCACTGGTGGAGGGATGAGTGTTTGATCATTGTATGACTGAAACTCAAACATGGAAGTTTTGTAACTGTATCTCACGGTGATACAATTAAAAAAAATAATTCATTAATTTTTTAGAAAAGAAAAAGTGAAAAAAAAGAAACTTTTGTACATCTACACAATGGAATACTATGCAGCTATTAGGAGAGATGAAGTCATGAAATTTGCTTATAAGTGGATGGTCATGAAGAATGTCATGCTAAGTGAAATGAGTCAGAAAGAGAGGGACAGACACAGAATGACAGCACTCATTTGTGAAATATAAAATAACATAATATGAGACTGACACCCAAGGACAGTAGAGACAAGGACCAGGAATATTGCCCCCTAGTTGGAAGCGTGTCTCATGAGCTGGGGGAGAAGGCAGCTGGGATAGAGAAGGGATCACTAAGACAATGATGGTTGGAGGAAACGGTCGGGATGGGAGATGTGTGCAGAAAGTAGATAAAGGATCAAACGTGACAGCCTCTCGGTATCTGTACTGCAAACCATAATTCCCAAGAGTAGAGAGAGTATGGGGGAAATTCTCTGCCATGGAGGCAGGGGGAGGAGTTGGAAGGGAGGTGGGGAGGGATATTGGGAACATTGGTGGAAGGATGGATGTTAGATCATTGTATGACTGGAACTCAAGCATGAAAGCTTTGTAACTATATCTCATGATGATTCATTTAAAAAAAAAGACAAAAGATAAAAAAAAGTGATTGATGGATCATGCCTGCCAGTCCCATCTGCAGGGGTCCTTTGTGTTCTGTCACAGCTGTGGGCTTGGGGAGCTGGACAAGGACCTCGCTGGCCCCAACGGAGGGATTTGCACGTGGAGTTAACAAGCAGCTGTAGGTTTTCCTGTTCTGAACTGCACCAAGGTTCCAACAGACACAGTGTCCTGCAGCCAGGATGAGGACGTGGGTCTCTTTGTGGCCAGGTACCCATCCTGGACAGAGCTGGCCTACCTGCATCTCAGTGGAACTTGCACAGATAAGGGAAACCCAGAGATGAACTCAGCCATGCCTGCGAGCTTTATCAACCCGGTGCCTTCCAGGGGCCTTGCTAGGAATGTCTCGATTTGTCGATGGTATGCTTGGGGATTTATTTCTAATTCTGGGCTCCATGTCAATTGGATGTCACGGCCACAAGCTGCTTCTGATTGTCATACATAACGCGCCACGGTGTTACGGCTTCAGTGTTTCTGATTCAATCTGGTCCCCTCCATATGTGGCCCGGGAGGGCAGGCAGACGCTTCTGTCCTGGCGAGGGGAAGCGACGTCTCAATTTTGGTTGACCTTGAGGGTGAGTTAGAAATCGGCTTGGACCCGAGGCTCTGCCCTTTCTCCGACTGAAATTATCTTTGTTCTTTCATGGTGCCCTTGACCAAGGTGTTCCCAAGAGTCTGTGGAAAAATGAGCTCACACAGTGGCAGAGGAGAGCGGCTGATTAGAAACCCTAGCACGTCTCACACTGCACCCACCCCCCAGACACTGTCCTCATCATCGGGGTGGGCATAAAGGCCACAGTCGGGGATGCAGCCTGGAGCCGGTCTGTGTCCTACACGTATTTTTCTGATTTTCCTGGAATCAAAGAATACATAATTTAATATCACCAATGCCATGGCTGTTCCCTACATTCGTCTGATGATGACTCAGTCAGATCCTTATAACCCTTCACTTGAAAAAAAGTTTTCTTTCAGGAAAGTTAGCAGAGAACAAAAGCGGACGAAACCTTCCCCTGTAGTTATGGGCTCTGCACTGTTTTAAAAGCTGCTGCAACGGGGTCCTGTGTGTGGCTATTGGCTGGGCGCTGACACCCCCTGCCCCCAGGGCTGGTGCTCTGAGGGCCTTGGTCTGTGCTGATTCCGTGTGGCTCGGACACATTCTAGCTTGGACTTGGGGCAAGGTGCTTGATGTCTTTCTGCCTCAGTTTCCTGGCTGCAAAATGGAAGTGAATTGTCATTCAAGTTATTGTGACGATGAAGTGATTTAACTGACAAAACAAAAAAAAAAGTACTGAACCAAGGGCCCAGCATGTAATCACACCTGGGGAACTTTTCCTCTTCCTGTTTCTGCTTCTGGGGAGCTCTTCCCCCTAAAAGAGCATCAGGCAGCTGCTGAAACTCTCGACAGCCGGGCCTCCAGGAACACCTCTTGTCTCATGCACTCAGACTGTGGCTCCATCCTGCGTCAGCCTTGGGCGTCCACATGTCCCTCTCTCCCTCTCGCTCCTTCTCTCTCTTCTCTCTCTCTTTCTTTCTCTCTTTTTCTCTCTCCCTTTTCCCTCTCTTCTCTCTCCCTTCTCTCGCTCTCTTCTTTTCTTTCTCTCTCTCTCTCTCTTTCTCTCCCTCCCTCGCCCGCTCGCTCACTCTCTCCTGTTCTCAGTTTCTTCCTGTGAAACTGAGTCAGAAGGCAACTCACCGCTGCAGCCAGGAACTCTGGGTACGTCACCCCTCCCCACAATCACCATAATTACTTTATCTCAAAAAGAACTTTATCTTTGCCACTCTAATGAGATACTCTGCCTCGGAATAACATTAAAGCTAAAAGGTTTCTGATGAGAAATGGTGCAATAAATAGAGTAAGATGTAAAATGCCTGGCATGATGGATTTTATTTAAAATTAGTTTATAGATTAGGGACAATTTATGGGAGGAAAGAAATATCGTCTAAATGTGTAATCATTCCTAAACTTAATATTTGTTACAGATTAATTGTTGGTCCAGTCTCCCCCTCTTCATCCCAACAGCTGCTCTCTCATGCCTGACTCACCCTGGGGTCTGCCTGAGCGTCCCTGGGACTAAGGGTGGGCTTCATTCTGCTCATTGATTTCATTCTTGGGCATTGCTGCAGTGTGGAGAGTTTTATGGGAGGAGTCATAACAAATTTAGGTCTGTGTTTTTGTTTTGTTTTGCTTTTGTTTGGGGGCTCACTCCTGGCTCTGCGCTCAGGGATCACTCCTGGCAAAGCTCAGGGAACCCTAGCAGGTGATGGACTTTGATCCCTTGGTCGTTGCATGCCAGCAAGTGCCCACCCACTGTATTTGCCTGGCTCCACTAGTTTTACATTTTAGAACTGATTCTGCTTAGACCCAGTTTGTGTGCCGATGTTAGGCCGACAGAGAAACCAGCCTGTGTGTGCCTGGCGCCTGCGACCAGACAAGAGGAGCAAACACGGCAGATCCGGCTCTGGGGTCACTTCTGCCTCCTTGTCTGCCCACAGTCCTGGGGGGAGAGTTTGCCGGCCTTGGAGGCTCATCCCCTTGTCCTCCCCGCAGCCCCCACACCCCGAGAGTGCCACCCCAGGTGTCAGTTGCCTGGCAGGAAAACACGGGCACAGGGTTGAAGCTTCATCTTCTTTCTGACTTTCCAAACCAGTTCCTGGAACAGAGTCAGACTCTGGTGAAGGGCACACGTACAAATAATAATGATTAAAAAAAAATTGAAGTGTACCATTTTATATGAAAATGTTATTTATTCTTGCTAGTTTATATGGAGGTTGTACATGACTTACATCACTGCCCTCCCGTTATTCATTGATTTGCTTGAGCAGGCCCAGTAACGTCTCCATTGTGAGACTTCTTTCTACTGTGTTTGGCATATTGAATACTCTCGGTAGCTTGCCAGGCTCTCCAAGAGGGGCAGAGGAATCGAACCCGGCTTG
>JAOXYA010000022.1:3275798-3287132 GCA_028565675.1 Sorex palustris | reverse complement strand
CCCACGGTTCCATTCAAGAGAGTCTTCAGTCTCGAGTCAATTTCAATGATCCAATTTGGAATGAATCCCAGAGAGTGGTAATGATACACCCTTAGATTAATGAAATAGATTGGAATATCGTGAGGCAGACGCTTAGGTATATGATTGGTTAATCTTTGATAAAGGAACAAAAAATATTAAGTGGAGCAAGGAAAACCTCTTTGACAAGTGTTACTGGGAAAACAGGTCAGTTACATGCAAAAATCTCAGACCTCTTTCTAATGCCATGCACAAAAGTGAAATCAAAATAGATTAAAGACCTTGATATCAGACCTGAATCCATAGGGTATGTAGAGGAAAACGTAGGTAGAACTTTGCATGACAGTGAAGCTAAAGGCATATTCAAGGATAAAATACCACTGACCAAGCAAAGATAAACAAATGGGACTACATTAAACTAAAACTTTTTTGCACATTATAGTAATAATGACCTTGATTCAAAGACAGTCCATGGAATGGGAAAAATAACTGAACACTCATCTAATAGATTAGTATTCAAGATATGTAAGGCAGGATATGCAAGAACTTTAGAAGAAACTGGTAGAACTTTAGAAGAAAAGAATACCCAAACCCATCCAAAAAATGGGGAGAAAAAATGAACAGAAACTTCATTAGAGAAGAAATCTTAATGGCCAAAAGCAAATAAAAAAATACTTTGCATCAGTAATCAAAAGATGAAAATCAAAACAACAGTGAAATATCTCACACAGCAGACACTGGCATATATACAAAAACAAGAACAGTTAGTGCTGGCATGGCTACGGGGAGAAAGGGACTCTCAATTCATTGCTGGTGGGAATGCTGACAAATTTGACCTTTTTGGAAAACGGTGCAGCATACCTCAGAAAACTAGAAATTGGGCTTCCATATGACCCAGCAATATTGCTCCTGGGAATATACCTTAGGGTCCCAAAACACAATGTAGAAAAGTCATCTGTGTTCCTCTATTCATTGCAACGTTATTCATAATAGCCAGAATCTGGAAAAAACCCAACAGATAACTGGTAAAAGAAACTATGTTATATCTACACAATGGAATACTGCACAGCTGTTAACTAAAATGAAGTAATAAAATTTCCTTATACATGGATGGATGTGGAGGATATCAAGCTGAGTGAAATGAGTCCAAGGGAAATGGACAGACACAGAATGGTCACACTCATTTGCAAGATATAAATAAAACAGAATGAGATTAATACCCAAAGATAATAAAAGCAAGGGCCAGGAGAATGTTTGGAGGAGGGGAGAGTGCAATTAGGACAGAGAAGGAATCACTTTGACAATGATTGTTGGGAATAATCAGTCTGAACAAGAACTGAGTGCTGAAAGGAGGTAAAGGGATATGCATGATACCCTTTGGGCAACAGTAATGCAAACCACAGTGCCTAAAAGGAAGAGAGAGAAAGAGAGGAGAGAGAAAGGAGAAAGGGTGGGGGAGAGTTTTTTGCCATAGAGGCAGGCTGGGAGAGGGGGGTGGACAGAGGGAAACTGGGGACATTGGTTGTGGGAAATATACATGGTGAAAGGATGGCTATGGAATATTGTATGATTGAAACTCAATCATGAACAACTTTGTAACTTTCATGGTAATTCAATACAAATTAAAAAGAGAATGAAAAAGAATCTCTAGTTATTATATTATTTAATAGGGAAATGATACTTAATTGAGAGCATGGAGATTCAGGAACGTGGATCAAAACTTAAAGGGAAATACCAATCTGCTTCCTACAGTTAATTCATTCTTATAAAGAGAGGTATATTGAAAGCCTAAAAGCCTGTTAAAAGGTATATTATGAAGCCTATTTAATATTAAAACTTGATACTACCTTCTGCTTTTGAAGATTGTATTACAATAGAACAGTATGCAAATTTGTTCAGTTAGGGCTAGAGCGATAGCACAGTGGGTAGGGTGTTTGCCTTGCATGCGGCTGACCCAGATTCAATTCCTCTGCCCCTCTTGGAGAGCCTAGCAAGCTACCGAGAGTATCCCAGAGCCTGGCAAGCTCCCTGTGGCATATTTGCCACAAAACAGTAACAAATCTTACAATGGAGATATTATTGGTGCCGGCTGGAGCAAATTGATGAACAATGGGAGGACAGTGCTACAGTGCAGTGCTAGGATATGTAAAAAGTATATTTTAGAATCTAATAAGATGGGGATTGTACAGATAGCCAAGGTGATTAGTTGTGTGCATTGCATATGACTGACCTGATTCAGTCCCCAGGACCACAGCATCCCACCCCAGCAGCACCAAATACCTGGGGTGATCCCTGATCATAGAACATGGAATAAGCCCTGAGCACAAGGTATTCAGTGACACCAAAGAGTTTGCTTAATGTTGTAGTTCTGGACATTAAAATTGTAGGTGTGTGAGAGAGAAAGAATAAATTTTCACGTGCAGTTTAAGAAAAGCAAATTCAGTGTTATATGTGTTTGTGATGGTTCACGTTCTTGATATGAAAATTACTTTTCAAGGTGTCATTTAATCACATATATGCCGGAAATAGACTAAATTTGGTGTTTAAGATTATTCAGTGCTGTATCAAATATTTACGTGTCATCCTTGCGCAGGGGCCATGCTAATCTTCTCTGTATCGTTCCAATACTAGTATATGTGCTGCCAAAGAGAGCACAAGACCAGCTTGTTTCTCATTGCCACATTACCCAGCCTGGAGACTTGGGGGTCCTGCTCTCCCCACCCTAACTGCAGCCCTGCCCTGGCCTGCAGATACCTTGTCATTCCTGGCTTCCCTCTCAACTGCACCGCCTTTGCAAAGACACATAGGCCTACGTTTTATTTATTTGTATATTTTTTTGCTTTTTGGGTCATACCTGGCATTGCACAGGGGTCACTCCTGGCTCATGTACTCAGGAATTACTCCTGGCCGTGCTCGGGGGACCATATGGGATGCAGGGAATCGAACCCAGGTTGGCTGCGTGCAAGGCAAACGTCCCACCCACTGTTGCTGTGGCTCCAGCCCTGCCTACGTTTCATTTGGTAGCTCAAACAGCGCATCTGTCTCCCAAAGTCCAACTAGTTCATCCCATCTGGCTGTTGTCTAGACCCTTACATAAGTGCAAAATAATAACAAAAGTGCTCTGGGGGCTGGGTGCAACGCAAGTAGCGTAAAACCACAGATCCTGTCAGACTCAAAGGCTACACTGGAGTTCCATTTATGGTTCCTCCATGGTTTACAAACTTGACCTCTGTATCTTGCGCATAAATAATTAAGCAGGGCTATTCTGTCCTAAGACAGAACCCTTCCACTGACAGAGCATCTGTGCAGGCTCACTTGGATACAGAATCCACTAATATGTGTCACCAGTTTCTGATTTGGAAACAAGTCCACGAGGGACCCCCTAGCATGCTCCCTTTGCCACTCAACTCACCCCCAACGCACCCCCAGTCTCTGAACTCTCTGCTCCTGTTGTTGGTCTTTGTTTTTGTTTTTCCTTTTTGTGTCACACCCAGCAATGCATAGGGGTTACTCCTGGTTCATGCACTCAGGCATTACTCCTGGCAGTGCCCGGGGGACCATATGGGATGCTGGGAATCGAACCCGAGTTGGCCGCATGCAAGACAAACGCCCTATCCACTGTGCCATCGGCTCCAGCACCGCCCCCCCCTCAGTTGCTGGTCTTAGATCTCTGCTCCGAGTAGCTTCCTGGCTCTGGCTGGGGCTGGGGGAGATCTGGTAGACTCTCAGCAGGCTTGTTTCTTCCAGTGGGTTTGGCTCAGTGCCACTTCTTTATCACAGTCTTCTCTCTACATTTCAAATATGCTCTAGCTTATTTTGGTATTCTGGCAACTTTCATTTGGTCATTGTTGATTTTTTTATACTAAGTTCACAGGATCATCATGGGATCTCTGCCTGAGATGCAGTGTGTGGACTGACTCAGGTTCAAACTAGACTGCCCTCCCAGGAGCCTTGGGTGCCCGCAGCTGAACCACGTTAGAGCTGGTTTAGTCCCCTCGCTTTTAACAGTCTTGGAAAATTGGCCTTTTGGGTGAGCTTTTGGGTCAGGCCACGAGGATTCTTCGTTCTTGCTCCCTCATCCTCCCTTGATTGTGCCCTCAGAGTTGTGCTCCTCTGGACGCAAACTTTGTGTGTCCAGCAAGGAAGGGCCACGGGGTTTGACCCCAGAGGTTTGCACTCTCCTGCCCATGCTTATTCACAAGAGCTTGGTCTGATGTTCACATCTAGGTGCCAGGGAGAAGAGAGATACCATATTTAAGTAGAGTGCCACGGACGTTCCTAACTATAACTAAAATGACTAGACTAGGAGAGGAAAGGTTTTCTGGGAACCACTGTGTTTTCTTACAGAAGTGCGGACCCTGTTGGAGCAGCTACTAAAAACTGTAGCCACGGTTCTTGGCAGGAACTGTTAATTTCCAGAGACTGTGTGCTTTTGATCCCCTCAGAACTAAAGTAACCTCTTGGAGCTCAGGCTACTCAGAGCTGGCCTTGCTGCCCAGAGAGCGAGGCTCTCCTGACGAGGCTCAGAGTCAGGGTTCAACGCCCACCTGACTTTCTCTAGACTAGCTCAGCCCCATTATTTGGTGTTATTTCACATATTAGCTTCAAGTGTGGACCAGAGTTTCCATGAAGGAATTGAGCCTAACAGCCTAATACCCCTGTGGATAAATGAACTTTGCCCATATGCGCCCTGAGGAGTTACGGTTTCTTCAATGCCACATGAAGGAGAACTAGGAACATGGGCAGTCAAATCATCATGTGTAGCACTGTAGCACCATCCTCCCGTTGTTCATTGATTTGCTCGAGCGGGCCCAGTAACATTGTGAGACTTGTTGTTACTGTGTTTGGCATACATCACGGGGAGCATTCCAGGCTTTGCCATGTGGGTGAGATACTCTTGGTAGCTTGCCGGGCTCTCCGAAAGGGGTGGAGGAATCGAACTTGGGTTGGCTGGGTCAGCCGCATGCAAGGCAAATGCCCTACCTGCTGTGCTATCGCTCCAGCCCACTATGTGTACTCATGGTTAAATAATAAGCACTGGGTGAGTGAGAAAGACAGCATCCAAGGAAAAGACGAGGAGGAGGAGGAAGAGAAGGAGGAGTATTCTTTAGGTTTGTGGGCCTTCCCCGGCTGTGCTAGGGCCTACTCCTTCATCTGCACTCAGGGAGGCTTCATGGGACCATATGTGGTGCTAGATTGACCGTTTGCAATGCAAATGTTTACCAGCCAACCTTACTGTCTTTCCAACCCCAGAAAAGGCCTGATTCATAAATAGGCCTGACCATATGAAAACATAATAGGAGGTCCCCAAGATATACCATTTTGTTTTCTTTTCAAGCAAGTAGACTTTAAAGTCCAAATGATGGTATACTTCTAAATCTCCAGAAATGTGAATTATGCAGGGAAAATTCATTAGATGCCTTGGTTTAAAATTTGGAGTCCTAGATTATTAGAAAAGAATCAACCGCCTAACTCACGGTTACTGATCAACATATCCTGTACCTATGGCCTTTTGTATGGGCAGATCAGATACTGTTGAACTGCGTAACACATCCAGACCCACAAGAGCAGCTGGTGGGTTAATGTCCAGGGGTGCCATGAGCAAAGCCACAGTGCTCCTGTTCCTCTAACCGCCAATCACTGGGTGAGCCCCGGCCGAGCCCTCTGTGGCACCCACAGCTCTGCTCCTCTGCAGTCCTCGTCATGCTGCATACAGCTAGCAGTTCCCCCATCACTGGCGGACGTGAAGTGCGTTGCTTTGACTGAAAGTTATTGAGAAGTGACGCCCTAAGTTGCCATGAGCTTACATGATCTCCACAAATGATCTCTTTCTTGATCCTTGATCTCATTGTTAAGCGTGCGAGCTTAGACTTGCATTCAAAAGCATCCTGACCTCGTATTCACATGGGAACTACCCCTTCAGACAGGAAAGTGATATCATCTTGGGAACTCTATTTCCTGTTTTCTCAAAATAATTTTTCATTCAAAAAAGAAAAGTAAATTTATAAGATATAATGAAATTCCATGTAGACGGGCTCCTGGAATGACAGAGGGAGTCCTCTGGCTAACTGCATCTGACAACGCAGCCACCTGTGTCAGGGCCATTGCCGGATCCCCTGGGGATCCTTGACCTGGCTTGTAATTTTGGCTGTGGTGATGGAGATCAGATCAAGGGATCAGAAAGAGACGATGCAGATGTGATATGATCCCATAATTTTGTAGGGAAAAAATAGAATATTGACTAAACATTTCTCTTCGGTGCTATTACATGATATTCCGGAGGGAAGGAAATCAATGTAAAAAATAAAACCAACAGAATGAGCACATAGGCATATAAACCAAGGACTCAGGAGTTAACTTGGATGGTTTCAGCTTCCTGGGACAGCAAGTCATGCAACAAGAGCAGAGAGATTCCAAATCGAACAAATTGCCCCCACCCCCTCCCATTGTCATCCTTTGTCTGTTTTCTACGCATTGGTTGGATGCACCAGAGGGAGGGAAACACTGGCTAGTTTGGGCGAAGGAATCATCTCCTCTCCTCAATAAGACTTACACTGCCACGGTATGAAACTAAGGGGAGAACATGGTACCGGATTCTCATTTTAGCGCCAGGAACTGGAGGCATTTGTACATACAGGGAGAGAATTGTGCCCATGGTGTAACCACGCCCACCCCCACCCAGCACAGTGGGCCCCGAAGTGCTGACGTAACATTTAACGACAGGTAACAGAATAATGACATGGCCCCCATTCATAGGAGAAGACACTGCCCCCTCCCCCACCTGCCACTCATGGCCACTTAGGAAATCCCTCTTTGCTGCCATGTATCTTTACCCTGATGAGTAATTGTTTTAATCTGTTCTAACACTAGCTCGCTCTTCCTCCTGGTCATTATTCAGCCTCTAAAAGCTTACAGCAGCCTAAGGCAGAGCTTCTATGTTTACATCTATCAAGGTATTTTGAAGGTCGTTTTGCCCCTCATTATCAGAAGAGTTCAGCTTCCTTAGTAAATTGCATTGAATACCTTCACTCTGGAGGCAACGAAGACTTTTCCCCATTGGAAATTTAATCTGATCTCTCTTCTAATTAGTGATTAAAAACAAATGACCAATGGGAGTTAGTGAGATCGGCTGAATACTTGATGAGGTTCTGAGAGCAAACATGATGAGTTGGTGATTTGCTCCTTATCACTTAAAGTGTCAGCCCTTTTATATGGAGACTCAAAGGCTCAGTCAACTGTAGCCTTAAGTCTTATTGGACCGAGGAGTAAATGGTGCCTTCTCCAAAGCCCGCAGTGTTTATTACCCATCAGGTACATTTATCTACAAACCTGGATGCCACATGTAATAGAAATATGGCCAAGGCAGAGCTAAAACCCAAGATCACTATATAATAGAGTAACCTTAGCCCTTTGGAGTCTCGGCTAATATGACTTTTATGGAGGAAGAAAAGCACTTCACACTGACCTAAATGCTCTTGTTGAGGTGCCAGTGGTCAAGAAGGATGGATATATTTAACAGCCTTGCTGCTATTTACTTAATAAAAGTGGTTTGGCTCCAGTAACAGGAAAGCCTAGGAAGAGACATTTATTCCTGCAACAAATGTCACAAGAGTAAAACATCAAATCTATTTATTAGTATGACCATTACTTAGCAACACAACAAAAATTCATTAAAAATGAAATGGCTTACTTTTTGACTTGTTACATTCGGTTTTATTTTTGGTATATTTCTCTTCATCAACTTAAATTCTGTTCAGCTGTCAAGGACTCACTGAAGTATACTCTTCTTGTCCCTTTCTTTGATCATCATCTACTCAAAATTATGGTGTCTTTGGGTGGTCCTTTTCTACTTCCTCCATTTCTTGCTTTTTTCCTTCTTCCTTCCTCCCTTTCTCCCACATCTCTCCCTCCCTCCCTCCCTCCCTCCTTTTCTCTCTCCTTTTCTCCTTTTCTCTTTTCTCCTTTTCTCTTTTCCTTCCTTCCTTCCTTCCTTCCTTCCTTCATTTCTACCTTCCTTCCTTTTCTTATTTCCTTGTGGGAAGAGTTGGAAAGAGGGTTGCCAGATTTAGCAAGTAATAATACAGGATATGCAGCTCACTAATCACTTCACATAAATTGCAGCATTTTAGCTTAAGTGTATCCAAAGCATTTTCTATCATACTTATATTTAAAATGTTGCTCTTCTTTATTTTACCTGGCAATGGTACTTGGGGATGCCAAGACCCTCTTGAAATAGTCTAGGTATTGGAAACCTCACTTCATATGAGGAGGTGACATGAACACTGGCAGTTAGTAAGGGCTGTTGGGATACACTGAGGCCTCAAATTGGGTTTCAGGTGACCACTCACCACACTTTTGCTTTCTGTCTATTCCACCTGCATGGTGTGTGTGTGTGTGTGTGTGTGTGTGTGTGTGTGTGTGTGTGAGCTCTCATCTACTAATTAGTATTTGTTAACATCTTGCATTAGCAATATGGTATGTTTAGGGGTGAATCTCTGAAGCCACACTGCCCGAGGTCCCTCCTCAGCTTTGTCCTTTGCCGCACACCCAAGACAAGTGTCTCAGTGTCTCTGCATTCCTGGTGCCTTATCTGATATGCGACATAAAGTGTTGGAAGTACATAGAGTGAAATTGATGACTACTGATTGTTATAAATTTCACTGTGACTTCTAATTTTATAACACATATAGATTAGCTATCAATAAAATTTCAAGAGGCTACAGATGTGTTTTCTTTAATTAAAATTAGTTAATTAGATAGGATTTTTAATAAAAGGTGCTGGGGTTATTGGATATCTTCCTGCAGAAAAAAAAAGAACTTTAATTATACCTTGAACTATATGCTCATATTACTCAAAATGAGTCATCGGCTCACTTGTAAAATATTAAGCGAAAAAACTTATAAAGCAGAATATTTCTGTGACCTTAGGTTAGGCAATGATGATTCTAAGAAACACAGTCCATTAAAAGGAAAAGGTGATGAAATGGGCTCCATCAAATTTAATGACTAGTTTTCTTCAAGAGACACCAAGAGCACCAACAGAGAAGCTGCAGATGGAGAGAATATTCACAAAGCTGATCTGATACAGCAGTGTTATCCGGACCTTCCCAAGAACTCTCCAGACAGAAGCAAAGAACACTGAAGCATTTGGGGGCTGGAGCGATAGCACAGCTGGGAGGGCGTTTGCCTTCCACGCGGCTGACCCAGGTTTGATTTCCATCATCCCATAGGGTCACCCAAGCACCGCCAGGAGTAATTCCTGATTGCAGAGCCAGGAGTAACCTGTAACCCCTGAGCATTGCCGGGTGGGACTCCAAAAGCAAAAAGAAACAAACAAAAAAGCACACACTGAAGCATTCAGACATGGCTGGAGCACAACGTCGCCGAACACGCAAAGACAGCAAGTTAGCAAATGATGAGCTACTCAGCACCGTTAGTCAGTGGAAAAGTGCGAATCAGAACCAGAGTGAGATCCCACATTCCACGCCCCTTTAAAGGGCCACCAGAAAAAAAACCAGTGACAGGTGACAAGGAGGTTGAGCCCAAAGCATTGCTGGAGGGAAAGCCAAGTGGACTCCTGCCAGGTGGGCACGCTGGCCTCTACCCAGGCCTTCTTGGTCCAGGTGCACACAGGAGAGAAAGGAAACCGTGGTCATGAGAAAGTCTTGTTGAAAGTGTCTCTGTTGTGGGCAGCCACAGAAAATAGCCTTGAGATGATCCAACTGGTGAAGAGATGAGCCTTGGTGGCTCTGTACCATGGGGCCTGAGCAGTGATAAAGGGGAACAGTGGGTCCTGTCTGTCACACAGGGTGGTTCTTTCCACTGCATCTGCTGCGTGAAGGAAGCCAGGCCAGCTCCAAAGGCTGCATGAAGGCAAAGCTGTTGGTGAAGCCATCTCTGGGTACCATAGCCCGTAACGGGGCAATGGAGTGATTCTCAGAACTGTACTTTATGAAGGATGAAGGGTTTTGTTTGTCTGTTTGTTTGGGGACACACCCAGCTGTGCTCAGGAGTTCCTCCTGGGTCTGCACTCAGGGGTCACCCCTGGCAGGCTCAGAGGACCATATGGGATGGTGGAGATCAAACCCAGGTCATCCATGTGCAAGACAGGTGCCCTCCCTGCTGTGCTATCTCCCTGGCCCCTAAAGGGTGAATCCTAATCTTAGGGAAATGAGACCCTCATAAACATAGAACATCAGTTGCCTCAAAAGTATCGTGACATCATTAAAACTGGAAGTTGGTACCCAGGACTCAAGAAGGGGCATGAAGAGCAGGGAGACTGGCCGGGTCGGTGGGATCTGAGTGCTGGCATGTGCAACCAAGGTAGACTTGGTAAGATGTGCTGCCAGCGTGTGGGGCTAGTGGTGAGGAGGCAGTTGAGGGCCCTCTTGCAGCACCTTACTACTCTAAGGAGAGGAGGAGATAAGGGGAGAGGAGATTTCGGGAAGAGGGAGTTCATCTCTGCAGGTGTCGGGTGATTAGGTCAACTCTGAGATGGTCTTAAATACAGTAACAGAAAGACACAGCTGAATATGGAGCTACCACAAAAGGAACTTTGAACAAAGGAGTCAAATGAGGTTGACGTGAAGTCTAGTGGCTGTATGGACCCTCCCCAAGGTGCTTGGGTTCTCTTTGAGACAGCAGTGGAGGCAGGATGGCCCTGGAGTGAATCACCTGGCTCTGTGTGTGTTTCCCAGCACCCATAGACATTTTATGTATATGGTGCTGTGTTCTGTGCCAGTGCAAGAGTGTCAGGTCTAATGCTCTGATCTAATCGCGTGGTGGCCCCGAGACACACAGTGAACACGTGCTACTGAAAAATGGGGCCAAGAAACCTGCAGGACACAGCATGGCCATCACACCTCCAGCAAACCAACGAGACATTTCCTGCCGATACAGCGAAGCAGGTCACGCTCTCAGGGTCTGTGTGGGAGTCTGGGCATGGCGTTGCAGGGTGATAGGAAGAGAAGGCAGAACAGGAGCGGGTGGCTAAGACCCAGCTCCGGGGAAGCTCCTGCAGATGGCCCTGGGCAAAGATCAAGGCCAAGATGGAGAGCCAGCCAGGACCCCGCATGCCAGCCAGTCTGCAGTACTATGAGTCAAAGGAGGCCCCTAAGGAATCATGAGGATGCAGTGACCCAACCCCCAGGGGGTGGCTGTATTCATACACCAAAGGTTTGGCTTCCCTGTAGCTCCTGACACATTCTCCTTGGCAGATGGAAGTTGCTTTCTGAACCGAAAGTAGCCCTTGGACATTCTAAGCCCAAGGGTGCCCGGCTGCACATTCCTGCTGGCGGGGGGGGGGGGGGGGGGCCC
>JAOXYA010000022.1:3242224-3273116 GCA_028565675.1 Sorex palustris | reverse complement strand
GCTTGCTCACATAGGGGCTGATATTTACATGAGATTGACGTTGTATGTGTAAATAAGGATCGTTGTGATGTACAAATCCAGCGGGGTCACAGTGGGCCCTTGTGGTAAAACACCTCCAGGGCGGTTCTGCCTCTGTGCCCAGGACGCAGCCCATTCCTCCCAAGAGAAGCTTGAGTTGGGAGCATTGACTGGCGGCATTGGCGTTCTGATCACTCCAAGATAGGATCCTAGGTGTATCCTTTGGACTCCAGAAACCTGCTGTGTGAGCCTTAGGGAGGGGTGAGGTTCCCAGGCACTGGGGGTGGTGGCCAGCCACACCCACTCCTGTACCTTGTGCCCTGGTCATGCTCTGATTAGAGGAGCACCTAGTGCCATCCTCTCTGGAGGCTCAGTGCATGCAGGACCCAGTGGGTACCGTTCCTGGGACATCATTCGCTTCTCAAAGACCTGCTGCCTCGTCTCCCTCCATTCCTTCCTGCAAGGCCAGGTCCCCAGTGGGCAGTGCCCCCGGGCATGGAGGGCCCCCGAAGGGCTCTCCTGCTCTTACTACATTGGCCATCCTACCAATCTCTAGAAAGATGCCAGTCGTGAATATTAAAATCTCTCTTGCAGGGCTGAAGCAATAGCACAGCGGGTAGGGCATTTGCTTGCATTTGGCTGACCCGGGTTCGAATCCCAGCATCCCATATGGTTCCCCAAGCACCGCCAGGAGTTACCCCTGTGCATCGCCGGGTGTGACCCCAAAAAAAAAATCTCTCACATATTTTATGCTGGTGTTTTTAATTTTCATGGTGGAGAGCATGTGAACCTATGTAAGATTTATATTTCTCCAAACTCTGCCTTTGAGGGTCTGGCTCTGGGAATTTGGTCGCCCCCCCACCTCCAAAATGGGGGTGGGCAAAGAGCCATGGAGAAGGGGAGACTCACAGTGGTGGCGGCCCCCGGCCTGCCCTGCCCTTCCTCTCTCACACCTAAAAGCACTTTAAGGAAAATTAAATGGAGAACTACATGTGGATTCCTTGATATGAGCCCTATAATTTTATAACGTCTTATTCAATCAAGCATGCCGTCCGTTTTGTACTATTCCATTTCCCTGAGCTGATGACGAACTCCAGGCTGACTCAGGAGCTTGTGAAGGACCTCGTGCCCCGCCCCCACCGGGGGCTCTCCCCAACCGGAATGCAACAGCACCCTAACCCTTCCTCGTGCTCTGGGGTGCTTGCTCACGTGCAAGGCCCAGCTGCACGAGAAACTTCTATGGAGAGAGTGTTTTCTCTGAGCAGCCTCATGCAGCCTGTCCAACCTGACAGTGACTTCCCTCACTTCATCCGCAGCCTCCTTTCTTTCCATGGCCCGGATGTCTGGTCCCAGTGGCTGTTCAGAGCAGAGAACACGTTCAGCTTCTGGAAACAGAGGCCAGAACTCATAGAGACGAGAAGCGAGTGGGGGCTGCTCTTCCCCCTGAGCATTTGTGTGGAAAGCAGCCCCAGGCAGATGGGGGGCACCTGACGTCAAGGTCCCAGGGCCTCTTCTACTTCGGGCCTCCTTCCCAGCCCTTGGCACGTGGAGAATTTCTCAGTCACCTCTTGCTCCAAAATCTAACACCTCCCCTCACCCCTCACCCTTCTCTCTGGCTAACAGAAGAAAAGGTAATGGCCAGTGGGAGCATGCACAGTGAGTCTGAACACTGTGTAGAACAAACTTAATAGATAAAAAATTGAATTGCACTTCACTGCTGAGATATCAGTCATTCCTTGCAGTTGCAAGAGAGACGGCCAGTGGGCTTGTTGTCGTCCCCGGCATTTAGTTGTAAGGAAGAAGATGAAGGTGAGTGGCCACTAATTTGTAGCTTCTACCACTGTGTCCAGTGCCTTTGAACCCATAGAACCGAGTCAGGATCTTCTTGAGTCAGTGGCCAGCACAGATGACCCTGATCAGCTCTTTGGATTTTCAACCCAATGCAAGATTGGGATCAAATGAGGAAAATGAAAAAGGAAAAGAGAGTCGTCATGTGCTTCTTGGCTAAGTGAGTTATGTTTGTTGCTTTGGTTCGTAACTAAATTTTAGGTTCAATTCTGGTCACTTTCCTCAGACTAGATCTCGTTAGTGGAATCATTTTTCTGTCCCCATCTGAGTCACTGGAGAAAATGACCAAACCAGAGTGTTGGTATGAGACAATGAATTCACAATCTCTAAATTTTAGTTTTTTGGAAGAGCCAATATTTCTGAGTTCATTCTGAATGGCAATTTCCTCTGGTTGAGCTCTCTGGGCAATGCCATCCCTGTAGCCATCCATGTCATTCTCATAGCTGCCTTGGGTCAGTGTCTGATCCATGTTGCATAAATTAAAAACCAAGGGAGTTGGGTTCTCATGTAGGGAAGTAGACACATGGGACACACATGCCATCCTTCTCAGTCCTTTGTGTGTCGGTGGCTGGTGAACTCCCTCTCATCCCCTTCAGAGCAAGAGCTCTTCCCTCGCTGTTATAGACGAGGACCTACGATCCATATCAGAGCTGGTGCTTCCACCCAGCACCTGACAAGGTCAGGGTGGCTTCTGGTGCCCACCTGGGATGTGCTTCATCCCCGCTTCTCCGGTGCTGGCTATCCAGGAGGCCCTGGAGGCTTCCGGAGTTTTCACAGGGCAAGCTGGGCTTCTCCTTTCACACAGTTGCCTTTGGCTCTGTCTCCTAACTGACCACGCTTTTTTAGGCTTGCTTTGCTGCTTTAATTTGGATTCCCTTCCATTTTCATTTTCAGCCTCATGCGTTAGAATCATTTCAGTAGCCTACACGTGGGTATTGATAGATGTTGTCCTGTGTTTGTGCATTCGTGGTGAAAAGGACATTTTAAATCAGTCAAAAGTGACAATCCTGCTGATAGATCAAAGCATAGTTATGGAAGGGAAGGGGTGGGTCGGGTGATTATCTCATCCAGAGCGGCTCTTTTCACACCAGATAACACACAAATAACCCTAATTAGACTGACTTTCCTCGAAGACTCTCTGGAGGAGCATGGCTTGACTCTAATGGGATGATTGGCAGTAAATCTTTATGCCTGCTCTTCATGCAACTCACCTTTTATGAATGTTCCTCTTTTTGCCCCTTACAGTTCTGCCATATGCAGCGTTTATGCAAAATAGACAACATGGCGGTTCCCTGCGTTTAGTTTTGATTCCTCGGAGTATTTCTTGAGTTTATGTGTTGCCATTTTTGCTTGTCACACTTATCTATAAATCAGATATGCTTTATAAACATCATTGTGTGCCATATTAGCTAATAAATAAACAAAATATGTTGAAAACTAAATGTTGATTGGACAGCAAGGCCAGTGAAGGCACCAGGTAGAAGTGTTTCTTGAAATAATATTTAACTATAGGTTGTACAGATTACAGGTTCTGGATGTTTACCTTGATTTAGTAAGACCTATTGGAAAAAAAATCATTGACTGCATTTGATTTGATTCTGAAAGGTCAGATCTATACCTTCAAGATCTAAGCTTTTGGATATACTCTCGATTGACATATGTCCTATTTTTAATGTAAGCCATGGTTCTTTTAGCCACATAACAGTTAAGGTTTGCAGAAATACGAAGAGATTAGTTGGAGTCTAACTAGTCACGATTTCCTGTGTGATCCTCCAGCCTTCCCATGCTATGGCTTTAAACAAATTAATGGACTAGATGCTTTTGTTCAGAAAACATGCTTTTTTACAGTAGTAAATATTTCTAACACAATCCATCTGTGTGTGCTGGGCTAAATTGCTTTCCTTTGTGTGTCTGTGGAGGGAGGGCCTTCTGGACGGGCTTGGGGTTGTTTGGCAGCTTTTGTAGCAGTGACAGTTCTCTCTTTCCTCTGAAAAAAAGGCGAGGAGCCAACCAAAACAGCGCTATTCCCCTTTGAAGAGAGCCAGAGAGACAGAGCTTCTCTATTCTTAAGCGCTCTCTCTCTCTCTCTCTCTCTCTCTCTCTCTCTCTCTCTCTCTCTCTCTCTCACACACACACACACAGTGCTTTATTTTTCAGCATAATGATGTTTATTTCTTTTCTGTACTGTACTGCACCATACAGTTCTGCAGCCAAGCACAATTTATATTGCCAAGACAGATGCTATAAAATGAAGCCGAACATGACAGGCCCTGAACGAGTTGTGTGTTTGCGAATGATTACCTGTCATAATATGTTTCTCAATTTTTTCCCTAAATTATCAGGGGGGAAAAAAAGCCCAAGGTAAAAAAAAAAAGGAAATTGTGGTTCTTAGTCTTAGAAATTATCTTTTAAACCAGGGTGCTAGAAGGAAGGGGATGAATTCTGCTGCACAAGAACTGAATCGTAATGAAATCCCAAATTGAATATTCAGGTTCACATTACCAAGGACGGTGTTTGTATTCTAACATCTAATCCTGTTATACCATTTTTCCTCACAGAATTGCTTCGTGACTTAAAATCATTCCCACACTCAACCCTTTCCAAAATATCCTTCAAAGAATTCTTGAATTCATAAAGTGGACGGGGGCATTACTTTGTCATCAGCAGTGTGATGATCAAGCCTATTTGGCTATCACGATTAAGCAGCACTGACTCAGAAGGCTGCAGATTCATAACACTTCCAGCAACCTGGGTGGGCCTGCGGATAGTGCCTTTCCTTGGAGCAGGCCACTTATTGGAATTGGTTCTAGGAATAATTCATATTATCCCCCCTGGATGGATCAGAAAACGTGTTCACACTTTAATGCCCTTGGAGGCCCATATGCATTTCTTCCACATTGCACCTAATCTTCTGTACACACAGACCTGCAGCTCCATCTGGGACCCAGTCAGTCCTTTGAAGGTTTGCCCCGAAGCTTTGCTAGAGGGCTTCATAGAACCGCAACTCCAAGAGGAGTTAGCACAAGGAGGGTGGTGACCCACAAAATGCTCCTGCTGTCTCTCTATTGTGATGGGAATGCAAGCCCCAGGTGTGTGAGGGGCAGGGAAAATTGTGACTCCCCCACCCAACACACACACACACACACACACACACACACACACACGCACAATCCCATGCCTCCCTAGGAAAGTTCATACCTACGTCTGAGGTAACCTCTGAAAATCCTCAGAGCTTGCTCCACATGGCTCCTCTCTCAGAAATCTGCCTGAAATTAGCCTCCCAAATTTTGATTGTCTTTCCAGTTCCCCAGAACTTTCTGCTTTTGTTTCATTTCTCCTACACATACTGCTGTCTCACATCCTGCAGGGTGTGACTGGTCGCAGCCTCTGGGTGAGGCCAGGGTCCCAGGATGCCAGTAGCTACTGCCGGGAGCAGTTCCTTTCTCTCGAGTTTCCTAGTTGTTTATGGTGGGAACACACCTTCCAGTTAGTTCTTCCTGTGGGGCCTGAAACAGGTAGACAGCCGCAGGCCCATGGCCTGTCTGAGTGACCGGAACTCTTCTAGGATATCATCGTGATATGCCCCAGAGTTTGGGAAACAAGACCACTGGCCCCGAGAAAACTGGAATCACCTCCCTAAAGTTATTGATTGGGAAATTGGCAAGTCTAAGATTTTGGCCTGATTTGTTTGACGCCACAGGCTCTGCAACCCAGCAATATTTTTTTTCTACCTGTCTCTATTGGACTTCCAAATGAGTTTTGAAAAAAATATCATTCATTAAAGAAGAGTAACTCACAAGAAGGTGAGGACTTTTAGGAACTGATTGTCTTTTGATCGCCGTGGACTGCATGTCTCTCGGAGCAGCCTTCAAGGGCTCATTAGGTAGGAGGCTCTGCATAGAGAAATGTCTCCCAGCCACTTCCTTCCACTTCACTCCTCCACCCACTTGGTGAATAATAAGGTATTTAATTATTTCTAAATTCCAGTAGATTTACAGACACAATCGATCGTTAATAATTTAATTTTTTTATTTATTTTTCTTCCTTGACACTATCTAAGTTGCCTCATGCCGTGGTCTCTACTCCTTCTCCCTGCTGGGAAAACAGATCTCAACCGTGTGCTCAAGGGGCTGGAGAGATGGTACAGTGGCTGCCACTTGTCTTGCATACGGACAGTCCCAGTTCAGTGCCTAGCACCACACCCCAGCATGAACAGGAGCAACCTCTGAGCACAGAGCCAGGAGTGAGCCCCGAGAACAACCCAGAACAGGCCAGCTTCATCTCCATACCATACAGTGCAATCACACAAGCATATTAAAGCTATTGCTCTGCGACTTGCAGCCGGTTCCCAGCAAACCACAGGCACATCTGAGCTGGATTTTTCCCTCCGGGGTTTCTGTGGCTGAAGCCAACACCAGCAATTCAGCTGATTATGGTGAAGAGGATGATGGCAGCGCTGCCCTCGGATGCTCTGCAAATGTCACCCTGTGTCACCTTCTCAACAGCAGAGACCTCATCTTTCAAATGAGGAAAGGTCTCTCTAATAAGCTTAATTAGCTCCCCCAACTAATTAACATCCCTCCATTGCCGAGCTGATGCACTCCAGGATGCAATTTTGAAACCGTCGTGGGGGCTCAGGAAGCAGAGTTCGTTGCTTCGTTCTGATTTGTGCCAGGCAGTCGTTCAGCTCACATTCCCCGGGGTGGGGGAAGCTCAGCAGTGGGGCTGACGGGGGCCGGGGTGGGGGGGGGGCTTAACACAGGTAGATTCAGACAGTGATAGGTACTTCCGGGGATCGTTACTCAGTAACTAGGTTGTGTCTGATCAGCTCTTTTGCAGTCACGGGTAGAGCCATACACATCAGCTCTGCTCAAGGTGCTGCCTATTGGTGAGAGTTGTAGGTTCTGTGCAACCCCCACGGTGTACACGTGAGGTGTAGGACGCATAACTGAGTTCTGCGTCGGGAGCATTGTGGGGAATATGCGCTCTGTTCTTCTCACGTGCGAGATCGCGAGTGCCCTCTCCCCGCGACTGCGCCAGAACTTGTCTTTTCTCGGCTGTTCTTTCTTCGTTCATTTACCAGCGGTCGTGTCACAGTTCACCTTGCGCACACAAGCCGAAGGAGGGGAGGAGGAAATCAGACCAGCCCAAATCAAATTAAGGCCTGGAGTAGAGGATTCTTTCCTGAAACAGAGGCCAAAACATCATGGGGCTTGGAGCGGAGGGGAGGGACGGTTTGGGGAGGAGAGCACGCAGGCGGGTACTCGCATCCGGGCATTCCGTGGATCAGGTGTATTGCCCACAGCCACCAAGTCCATAATCGCAGCCCCCCCCCCCCCATAACAGGGCTTTCATTTTCATCCTGAAATGCTGTGCTTGGTGATCCAAGGAATCCATTTTCTGTGTGATCAAAGGATCCACAGCAGGCCAGGGCCCTGCCTCCCCCCTGCCCACTTTCTGGGGGCACTTCCAGCCTGTGTGACCGGATGTCTGCCAGCTTCCCTCCCCCCGGAGTCCGTGGTCCTGCCCACCTGCCCAGAGCCAGTGGCCATGGAAAGGGGCATGCACCAGGCCCAGACGGCATTATTCAACAGAAATACCAAATAGACCCTTGTTATTGCTGTGCCCCTCAATGGCCACTCCAGAGTCTGTGTGTGTGTTTCTCTGCCATCTGGTCAGTCAGACACATGTCTCCTGTCCACAGCGGAGCAGCCCTGTCCTTTCACCTTGCTCAGGGAACAATGCAGCCTCATTGGGGTTCTTGGTTTCTGGGTCACTTCACTTCTGGTGAGGATGGCCAGTTTGGAATCAAAGCCACAGTCCCCTTGCTGCTTCCAGCAGAGAGCTTAGGTGACCCCTAAAGAAGGAATCCACTTTCCAAAGGGGCTTTTCTGCCAGCAGGTGCCAGCCGCCAGGAGGCCTTGGGTGCGCCTGACCGCGAGCCAGCAAGACGCTCGGATCTGGTCACAGTCCCAGGACTGGGGGTGTCCCTCCCGGGGCAAACCGCTTTCCACGTGGATGTTCTTTATTTAAACCCGGTGATGGTCTGCATGGAAGGCAGCTCCCGCTCTGGCTTCAGCAGAGGGTCAGCGCCGTGATTGCTTCCCGAGCCGAGCTGACCCTGCCCCCCCCCCTCGATGCCTCCGTCAGGGACTCTCCCTCAGTCCCTGCTGCCAGTGAGGCCGCCTCCACCTGCGCTTTGATCTGCAAGAGGGAAGCAGGGCCAAATCCTCCCTCTGCGCTTCAAAGCCGAGCGTTTACCTGGTCCTCGGAGTTACCTCCCACCTCCCCAGGTCCTGCTCTCTAGCAGAGTGAATTTCATGTGCGCGCCCTGCCCGGGTCCCACCCGCCCTCATCTCTTCTGAAGCTCTTTGGGGCAAGTGCCTGGCTTGGCCATGCTAAGGGCTCCTAATGGGCCGGTCCGAGAGACTCTCCCCTCTGCAGTGAGAGAGCTGAGGAGGGCTGAGGCGGGCTCTCTCTGTCATCCCAGCTGGTGCTCCCATGCTATTGGCTGCTTCGAGGGGGAGGAAGTGGGGGGGTGTTTGGATGGTGAGCATGAGGCTGTAAGAACTGAAGCTCTCCAGATGGCAGGAGAGGAATGGGGGCAGGGCATGCTATGGGCAGGAGAGGGCTGGCTGGGATGGCGGGCCTTACCCGGATCCCACATCTGTCTCTGCAGAGGGTGGAATGGCCTGGGGGGGACCCAGCACTGGGGGGGGTCTGATCTGAGTGCAGCCTCTGAGATGCCTTGTGTCCTGCTCCAGCCCGGGCCCCTGGGAAGGTGGGGGAGGGCGTGGGGAGAGGCCAGGCTGTGGGTCCCCAGGTCTGTGGTCGCTGAAGGAGAGAGGCAGCTGGTGCCCCATCTAGGGGGTCATCCTTTTAGACAGGGATATCATTGGTCAGTCCCACTCCTCGGATGATGGAGCTCACATCTGAGGTTGGGCAGGGCCAGACAGGGAACTATGGGAGCCTGAGGGTAGTCGGGGCCCCAGGAGAGGTCTGTCCCACCATAGCAAGCCCCACTGGGTTGGGCCCCGGGAGAGATAGCTGGCATAGCGCCCCCCTCAGGCAGGGGAAGAGGAAGAAGGGACACATCTCAGCTGTGCCGTGAGTCCTCGTTGTCTGGGAGGAGAAACCGTGGGGAGAGGGTGATCAGGGTGTGGAAACTCATCTAGGACCACCTACTGGGAGGTGGAGTTCTCTGGGCCCCCGAGCACTGTTTAGGAGACATCTCTCCCCCCAGAGAAGACCAGAACTCACCATGGGGGTGCTGGTTGATGTACATCATCCCCTGGGTGCCGCCCCCCATTATCGATACACCTGTTTTTGGCGATCGTTGCATTTGACTCAGCCACACACCCTGGGGTAGGACAGTTCCAGGGTCCATCCTGCAGCGGGAAATGCCGGTCTGGGACCCGGCCCAAGTGTGGAAGCACCTTAGGAAGGGGACTGGCAGCTGGATGAATGCCTCAGCTTCTCCAAGCCGCAAGGGGGAGCCCTTCCGTCCCCGAGATTCTCAGCCCTCCTCGGGGCTCTGCAGACCCCAGGGAGGAGGGTGAGTGTACACGGTGGACTACTCCATGGCCTGGCCTGCCTCGTGCCAGCCTGCCCTTCCCTCCGGACTGTTCCCGTCCCTGCTCTGCTCCTGTCCCCGAGCGTCTGTGCTGCCCGCCTCAGGGCTCCCCTCAAATGTAGCTCTTCCCCGAACATCAGACACCACGGGTGCTGTTCCTTCTGCCAGCCTTTCCGAGCCCGCCTGGTACTCCCTGCCCAGTGCTCCCAGCCCAGTGCTCCCTGCCCAGTACTCCCTACCCTCAAGGAGGTGCTCACCTGCCTTCTGGCCGTGTCTAGGGGCCGCAGTCATACCCCAGAAGCATCTGCTCTGTCCATCTGACACTCAGCAGGGTCATGCATGTTACAGTTCCTCCCCCCCCTACTTGTCGGGAAAAAAACAACCAAACTGGGTAACATACTAGACATTTTTAATCACCCTTTTTTAAAAAAAAATTTAGGTCTTTATTAGAAGGATTAGGATGAAAAAAATCTCTCCGGATATTTTCATATCTAAAATATATTAAATTATGTTTGGGGAAAATAAGTCTCGTGTCCAAGACCCAGTGTACATTTGTACCTACTGGCTTTTTAAAATTAGAATAATCATTTTTTTCCTCCAGGTAGCAAGGAAGTAGCTCAAGAGATTAGAGCATTTCTAGACACGGGTAAAGATTTATAGACACATTATTTCATTCTTGGATGTTGTTTCAACTGATACCCAAATAGCTTGGTTAATTCAGTCCCCAACCCTCCACCTCCATAGCAGTCCTCGGGGAAATTGAGTTGCTAATATAAACTTAGATAATAAATGGGGCTTTTTATCATCTGCCACGTTTTTGGAGAAGCCTGGGGATGTTTGTTAGGAAACTGTGCAAGAAGGACCATTTATACACCGGAAGTGCATCTGGCCTGATTGCATTCCCTCCTGGGTTGGCGGTGTTTGGGTGTTATTTGCTGTAAGGGTGCTTTCTGTCTACACCTGGGCCCATGCTGGCCTGCCTCCCGCTGACCGCCTGCTGACGTGTGGTCGGGAAGGACCCCCGAGCCCAGTGCTGGCACCCAGGGCCTTCTCGGGAGATGTGGGATGTGTTTGAAGACAGAGTCTGTCCTGATGGTGGCCGTCCACTCCCCGGGATGCCATCCAGCAGGCGTGGGGAGAACTGACTTGGTAGTGACTGTGAATGAGATGCAACTTCCAGGGCAGAGCCGGGATGAAGGCGACTGAGCATCTTGGAGGTTTTAGGAACCACCACGCGCCAGACTGACCACCGCCATCCCTTCTCCTCACCCTTTATTCCAACACCCTATGAGTCAAGCACTTAGAGATACCTTTGTTTTCTTTGTGTGTGTTTTTTGGGGGCAGGGGGTTGTGGGGCAGGGCCCACCATGTCAATGCTTAGGGTCCCTCAGGCAGTACTCGGGAAGCCTTGTGGTGCCAGGGATGAAAGCCCGGCCTCCTGCCCGTTGGCCGTCTCTCTGGCCACTGAGATCCGCCCTCTGACCAGCACCATGGCCTGTGTCTGGCCAATGAGGATATTGATGTCCCCAGAGACAAAGACTTGTCCTTAGACCACAGAGCCTGGAAGGAGCAAATCCAGGCCCCGGACTCACTTGTCCCTGTTCCAGCCTAGGACCTCTGTGTCCCTCCCCTCCCCCCTCTGCCCCTCCAACCCCCCTGGGCTTCCTCCTGTGGCCTGGGACATGGGTAGAGAGCAGGGATGCTGCCATGTCACCCTGCCAGCCCAAGGTCCCTTTCCCGGACAGAAACGGGATTCTAACTATTGTCTGGGACATGACCCCATCGGCACGAACCCCCAGTGGTCCCCATCCCCCCCTCAGATTCTTGGCCCTGCCCGAGTCCATGCGGAATCCTGTGTGTGTCCATGCACAAGGGTCATGGTCAGATCCAGAGACGGGTCGGCCTTGAAGGCTCAGTCCCTCTGGTGCTCTGTTGGGTGCGTTTGGCCCCGAAAGAAGATCCGGAGGGCTGGACCCGGCAAGGTTTGTTTGGAGAACAGTAGGGACGTGAGAGAGAGATTGCCCCAAGGTGATAGGAGGTGTGGATGGTGGGGGTGGGGGGCGGTGGCATTGGAGATGTGGAGAGAGACATGGGTGGACTGCGGTGGGCGTGTCCACCATCCACCTCTGTTGGTAGGCGGCCACCCCGGGCAGTAGGTGGTCTGTAGGAGAGCCTGGCCAGAGCTCACCTTGAGAGGAGGGTGAGGTCAGTCTCTCCGTCCTAGACACTGTGGCTGGGCTTCCTTCTGTGAGCCCCACTGTCTCTGTGTCTGGGCTAAAGCCTCTCATCTCGTGGATGTATCTTCAACGATATATTGTCTAGGCTAAGGCTTACGATTTGAGAGGGAGTCACTGTGTATGAATCACTGTGTATGATTGTAAACTGCATTTATAGCAAAGTTAGAGTAGATTTTGTACTGAGTTTTCCAGTTAAGACACCTTTCCAGAAAAGTTTCATGTTAGAATCATAGGTATTTAAAAAAATGCGCCTCTTTAACTTTATTAAATTTGCAATGCTTTAGCAGTGTATTTTATTAGCATCTGCAAATACCATGGGGATTTGTGTCTTTGATAAACTTATCTGCAGTCATATTACTTTCTCTAATATTTCCTTACGTGCTATAGATTCCAAGAGGTATTAATAACAATGCACAAAATTTGTTTTGCAAAGTTTAGATGAATTCTAAAGCTACCCAGTAAATTTTTATCACCTATGCTCAAGCGTCATTGCTTCTGAGATCTGGTGTCATCTCTGGCTTCGCGGTGATTTATTTTATTGAAGCCTTTGATCAGACACTACACAGTGCTGCTCTGGAGATGATTCTGGAAAAGTTCAAGATTAGTGGGGAATGCATTCTAAAGCATCCATTTATTTATTTTTTAACTCCACTGGAACCCATCTGAAAGGGATCCACTTGTCTTTGAAAAGTTGTCTGAAAGTACGCTTCCTCAAGAACATCCCTGGCATTACTGCACCAATACAAGAGGAGCACACCCCATGCTCCTTACTGCTCCCTGTGGGACTGCACCCAGCGGGGGCACTGTTGCTGACCTCCTTCCCTAACTCTGCCCTTCCTGTCAGGTTCTGTGGCTGAGGTGGGGTTCGTTGACCACCCACTGAAAGTTGGACCCTGCGCTCTGGGCCTCGTGGTCTTTTGGAAACAGAAGTAGATGCGACAGGGCTGGAGAACTGTGTCAGTGGTGATGCTGAGTGACTTCTTCCCACCCCGGGCTGTCCACCATGAGTACAGCCCTTGGAGATCTGCGTGTGTCTCTGTGCCCTCCTCTGTGCCCATGTGCTGGGGCCTGGCAGTGAGACGCTGAACAGAGGGGCTGTGCCTCTGTGCCTCCCCTGCACACACACACTTCCCTCCTGCACCTCTAGCCTGCCTCTTCCTCCCCTGCTCCTTACCCCACACACCGCGCGCTCATCACAGTTTTGTGCTCCAAAGACCGGTGCCCTGTCTTCATGAGATGTCTGTCTGCTCCTCGTGTTGTCCCTCCCTGCACTACAGGTGCATGGGATCATCTTTCATTCACCTTTCTCCCTCTGACTCATCTCACTTACCTTGATGCTTTCCAGTTCCACTCAAGTTGAAGCAAAGCACAAACTTTCATCCATTCATGTTGCTGCATAGTATTCCACAGCTGCATTTTGACTTGTTATGACTGTACTTGTTATGTCTGTACTGGGAAAAATGCCCAGCGAGGACTGGGGGCCCATCGGAGCCCCTCAGGCAGTGACAGTCAATGCTCTCAGGTATCTTTGTTTCTGTAATTAAAAGATCATGGCGACAGGTTAAAATAAAAAGCAGGGGGCTAGAGCGATAGCACAGTGGGGAAGGTGTTTGCCTTGCACACGGCTGGTCTGGGTTCAATTCCCAGCATCTCATTTGGGCCCCTGAGCACTGCCAGGAGTAATTTCTGATTGCAGAGCCAAGAGTAACCCCTTTGGATCGCCAGGTGTGACCCAAAAAACAGACAAACAAATTAGTTAATTGAATTAATAGCAAACACTCCTTTGAAGACAGTGATTGACTCCAACCACAGGGCAGCTCTTTTAATTCCTTGGTGGAGTTTTGAATGAAGGTGGGTTTCCTGCGACTGTCACTTAACCATGTCTGTGTCATTTTGATGCTTTTCTGCCCATGTGTGCTCTCAGATCTGCCACCTTGCTCTGTGGTGGCCTTCCTCAGGAAGTGGGGAAATGAAATGTGCTCAGTAGCTGTCTCTCCTTCCCCCTCATCCAGAACAATAGTCATGCAGAAAGAGAAGATGCTTCAGCGTGTCTGCAGATTTGGGGAGGGATGGTCTCCACCTCTCCCCGATTTGCATTTTAAAAAAATGATTACAGTTACGACAACATATCTCCAATGCTGCTCATCCTTCCGGTTCTGGCATTCATGGTTGCCTAATCTCAAGACCACCAAAGTGCCCAACCACCTCCCCTTACCAATTTGCATTTCTAATTCCTCTTTCTCATCCTTGAATCCACCTGTGATAGACAGGACGGAGCAGGACCCATGCTCGGAGCAGTAATTGAGTTGGTAAAGACGCACCTTGCCTGAGAGGCTGTGCGTGGCAAGTGGGGTTCCGTGCACAGACCCTGCCAGCAGGAAGCCACAGTGACAGCAGAGCCAGCCTCGCCAACTAAGCATGAACATTGTAAAATTGATTTTGTTGCAAAGAGCACCGATCATAGCTGACAGTTATCTTAACCCATGTCTTGAAATCCTTCATGCTTCCAACAATTATATATTGTCGTGGTTTTGAAAGGATATCAAATGAAAAAGAAAAAAAGAATGAGGAGCTTATAATTGGCCATGACACCCAGCCTGGTTCAGATCTCATCTGGCCTCAGTTTCACTCATTAAATATATAATGTCCCACTGTATCTTCGGAAAACGCTACAGGTCGCTGAGCTAGTGTGGAGTGTGGGTCATCGAGGAAGCAGAGGGAAGTCTGAAATGTAATTTGGAGGTGTTAGATAAGGGAATGCTCATCCTTTCTAGAAGAAACCAGAGGCAGAAAATCAATGACAAGAGATGACTGTCAGTTGGCTCGACTTTGGGCCACCGAAGAGAGATGATTTTGACTGATCCAAAGGAATCCACATTTTGCCTCCAGATGGATAAAGAACGGGTGCTAAATTTCAAGAGAAAGAAATATCAGGACTCGCCAGAGCTTAGCAGGCAGCCCAAAACTTCTCGATATGCCAGAGAAAGCTTGAAGGCAGCAAGGTCTCGACTAACTGCCTTTAGGGCCACCTACTCATGTCAAATCATTACAACCTTATGGCTCTGGCAATTTTATTTCCATGCCACATGTTCTTTATTCCAGTAGGTCACAGTCCCACTGAAACATGAGGTCTGTTTCAGGCCCAATTCCTCTGTATTCCATGGTATGTGTGTGATTCAGAGGGTAGTTAGACACCTAACACAAACACTGCCTTGATCACCAGGATTATGTTTGGCTTTTGTTTGCCTTTTTATATTTCATGAGTCAAAGTGTAGGTGGCAAGGAACTAGAACATAGCTCCAGGAGCATCACTGGGAGTTTTGCTGAAATATTAAAAATTCAAAGATTTTCTTTGTCGGTGTGGTTAGAGAGATGATGTTTTGAATAGCAACTCATGGGTGTTGTCTTGGTCTGGCTTTGAGAATTTACTTGGTTAGGGTTCAGTAAACAGATCTCCCAGACACCGCCAGGAGTGATGCCTGAGAACAGAGCCCGGAATAAGCTTGGAACACAGCAAGGTGTAGCAAGAAAACAAACCAAATTATTTTTTGATTTTTAAAATTAAATTTAAAAATATAATTGACCTGGCTTGGTCAGGATAAATGGGTTGCATATTTACTAGCCATAGGCTGTAGTTTCTGGGACACTGAAAATTAGATCTACCAGCACTTCACAGAAACTTGATCCTTTGATTTTGTTCTCAAGTTGCTCCCTCTCAAAGCATGTTCATAAAGCGTTTGGATGGCAGAGACCAGTAACTCAGGGTACCATTTTACCCTTCAGATGAAAAAAAGAGCCTTCTCCTCGCTGAAAATTGATATTTAATTCTTATCTAAGAAGCCCTATTAAAATCAGTCAGACATGTAGGTAGGTGACAGTCCCAGAGATCTTTCAGCATGCCAGCCAAACAGCAGTTGTACCCAGGGACTGGGCTGTTCCCCAGCATACTCAGAGAGATCTGTGGAGATGGACATCTGCTGAGGACAGGGCTCTGGCCATGCTGTGGGATGTCAGGGGCAGGAGGGACCCAGCATGGTCATGTTGGATGCCCCCTGTGAAAAATGCAGAAGATGAAATGATAAAGAACCATTCCCACCTACTTTAACTCTGAAGGACCAACATGATCATATTCACCATGCACATGGATGGGATGGTCTGTCATGTGTCCATGAGCATGAAAGCAGTGATACTCGGATTCAGATTCTCATATTGTGACCTCCCATGGCCAAACAAACCTTCAGAACACTCATTCTATAACTGTTCTTTCAAAATAGTAGAGTTGAAGCCCTCTCGGTGTGGTCCGGACTCATGACTTCTGTTACAGCTGTGGGTGAGGAACAAATAAGAATCTCTGGCGGTCCTTTCCTAAGTGACTGTTACTCTCCACTTGAGTTTGTCTGTTCTCTGAAACTTCTGCATGGCTTCTGCATCATAAATGATGGGACGTGGAGGCATCTCCCGCCAGAGCTGGGGTCCGGTTTGGTACTGCTTCCCATTCAGAAGGGGAGGAAGGCAGTGTGAGAGTTTTCTAGCAGGTTTGTGGCAATGTCTTCGCCAGTCCCCCTCCTTTGCTGACTCTGACATTGCACCAAGCAGTGAGCCTGTTCCAGTTTTGCAGATGTGAGTAGAGGAAGGGACCTCCGGGTCCCAGGGCAAATCGTCAGTAGGTGGATTCCCTACACCCCACCCCCAGGTAGCACTGACAGAGGGTTCCCAGGGTCTTCAGTGCACTAATATCTGTGCCCCCCACCTCTTCTCTGGGGGCCAGACGCCCTCCCTCAGCCTGAACATGGCAGGCTACCCCGGCAGAGCCAGAGCCTGGAACTCTGGGTACAGGTGGTGACAGTGAAGCTACCCTCCTTGGGGGTGCCTCTGCCCACAGCCTTGCCCACAGGACTCTGGGGAAGCTGCCTTGCAGATGACCAAGCAGAAGTAGGACATCTGTGTTGGCACAAGCTGGCGGGGGACTAGAGGACTCCAGGTGTGGCTGCCTCGTTCGTCTGTGGCCATCCCTTGCAGGGACACACAAAACCCAGGAGCATTCTTAGTCATATACTGGGAACACAGATTGATCTTCTGTGCTGGCGTCGGTGCCGAGTGTCCTTATCAGCCATGTGCAGGCTTGAAAGCCCTAGCAGGCATTCAGAACCAAGCCCCTGGACAGCGGCATTCAGAACCCACGCCTGGACAGCAGCTGCCCTGGGATGCAGTGGGATGCAGAGTGCATACCTCCCACGGCCACACCTGTGCCTGCAGCCACACGTAGGGGGCGCTCTCGAACTCTCGCGGGCCACAGCTGGAAACAGCTGGCTGGTTGAGCTCTGCCTGTCTCATCCCTCCCTCCCTGAATGTCAAACCCCATCACTGAGAAGCATTCGGGGGGGGCGGGGGACGGGGGGGGAGTGCTGAGAGACAGGACGGAGGGCAACACACTTGCCTTGCACACAGCAGAGCAGGTCATTCCCACACATCAGACCTGGTCCCCGAGCCACCAGGAGTGACCCCTGAGTGCAGAGCCGGGAGCAGCCCTGAGCACTGGGGGCCTGACCCCACTCACCACCTCCGGCACGGCAAAGGGAAGGGGAGCAGCACCCCTAAAGCCAGGCACAGGTGGCCGCTGGAGCTCGCGTGGAGGGGCACCAGGTGCTCTGAGTGGGCAGCGGCCGGTCAGCCTCCGCCCCCTGGACAGCGCCTGGCCTGGGCGGCTCAGCAGGGCAGAGTCCGAGTGTGCAAACGCTGAGCTGGGAGGAGGGGGACGCACGCGCGGGGGGCTTGTCCGGACTGTGCCCACGGCTTCCTCCCATGCCCGCCTGGAACGCTTGCCCCAGCCGTCCCCGTGTTCTGCTGGCTCCTGCACCTGTCTCTGCTGGGTGGGGGGATGCAGGGGCACGCGGGCTGCCGACTAGAGGAGGGTGTTGGCGTGCGGAGACCCCCACTGCCCGCAGACTCCCATGGCTCGACCCCGCCCGTGGCAGCCACACTGGGGACGTGTGGCACGATGCTGGCTGTTTGCCGACTGTCGGAGCTGCGCGGATTAAGTCGGGCTGCGGGGAGGCGTCGCTTCCCCCGGGACAGATGGCGGGTTGGAAGGTGGCATTTGGGAGAATTACTCACTTTCCCTCATCACTGTGCTCCTGCCGGGGAGCTCCCAGGCCCACCCCCCGCCCCCACACTGTGCCTCCTACCACACGCGCCTATTTTGGTGGTGGGAGGTTCTCTGGGTGCCCCTGGGTGTGTGGGTGGGGGGAACCCGCCCTCCCGAGTGCGCAGACATGGGGGCACAGCACCGCGGGTCCAGGTGAGAGGGCTCGGGGTTGGACACTTCTTTTTGGGGGGGAGGGGTCATACCTGGCCATGCACAAGGGTTACTCCTGTCCTATGCGCTCACGAGTTACTCCTGGCCGTGCTCAGGGAACCATATGGGATGCTGGGAATCGAACCCGGGTCGGCCGCGTACAAGGCAAACACCCTAGCCAGTGTGCTGTCACTCCAGCCCCTAGACACTGTTCTTAGTGATCACACCTGTCCAGTGGGGGAGGGCACACATGGAGCACCCTGGCAGGGCTTAGTGGCCCCCTGGGGATCAGCCATGTGCAAGGTCAGGGCCCTCCCCGCTGGGCTCCCCACCCCATCACCCCTGGCACCTCCAAGCATTTTCCCACGGGATGAGGTGGCACCAGCCCTTCTCAGCCCTCGAACCCCACCCCAAGGCCCTCAGCCTTCCCGAAGCCACCAGCCCCCACAGCGCCACCCCTTGAGGCCACCTTTCCTGGACCCACGGCCTAGTACAGGAGCTCTAGGGCACCTGACCTTGCAGATCCCACTCAGGGAGCACTACAGGGGTGAGCATCCGGCAAGGCATGAGCAAGACGGAGGCCAGGAAAGGCATCTGCAGGCGTGAACAGGTTTCTGGCGGATCCCGGAGTTCCCCACGGCCGGCTTGTTTCCCCGATGGCCGGATGTGTTAAGTACCCCGGGGTGGTCGGAATGACCGCTTGGCCTCGCACAAGCCCATGTGGCCTCGCACCGCAGCCTGGGGTGGCAGGAATGAGGGTGCGGACTTGGGGGTCTAACGGCGGGTGGGGTTAGGGAACAAGCTCAGGTCCCGTCTACAGAACCAGTGGGAAGGGGACTCCACAGAAAGAGCTCGATGCTGCCCGGCGGACGCCGGGAGAGGCCAGCGTGGGGCGGTTGGTGCCCTTTCCAGGATGGCAGGACGGTAGGTCTGGAATCTCGCAGTCACGGCAGGCCACAGCAGGGGCAGGGAGCCTGCAGGAGCGCGCGGCCGGGTGTGGGCTGGGGGAGGGGCCGGGATGCGGCTGGTCTTGCTGTCTGCTCCTCGTCGCCCGCCCCCACCGTGGCCTCTCCAGCACCCGGTTGTTGGGTTCCTAACTGGGGGGCATCACCTCGTCTTGGGCCATTGAAAGAATCAGCCCGGCCCAGCCTGGGTGCATGTGTGGTGGGGTCCTGCTGGCAGGCGCAGAGGGACAGCTGTGCCCACTTCTCTCCCCCAGCCTCTGGACCCCCGACGTGTCCTGTTGGCACGAGCCAGCAAAGGCCACCAGGATGGGCCTGGGGTTTGCAGAGCCGGGAGGGGCGACAGAGAGCCACTGAGAGTTCAGGAATGGCAGAACCACGCCGGGTCCAGCCCTCTCTCCTCTCCCAACCCTGGGCCGTGACCCTGGCACTGCCAGTGTGGGCCCCGGCTCAGAACCTTTGCTTTGGGCCCACCAGGGTAGCCTGTGGCTTCCGAGGGTTGGAGCCCTCCTGGGCCCCACCCTCTGTGAACAGGAGTCCACCCTCACACGCCCCATGTCGGTCTCACTCATTCACTCACTTCCTTCATTTGCTCCAGACCAGAGCTGGCCTGCTTCCTCCCTCCCTGGCAGGGGACTTGGGGGGGACCACGCTCCAACTTCCCCCTTGGGGTGTCTGGGCCAGGGGCTAATGCAGGGGTCTGAGAGCATCTTCCCTTTATTTTTTTTTTCTTCAGTTAATGCACTTATTGCCTCATAAATGAAAACAAAAATTGACTCCTCTGTTGGCTGTGGTGGGTTTTGTTTGCTTCCAGAGGGGACATGTTAATGCTGCTGTTCCTTGGTCATTTTTCATCAATCATTTCGAGGTCAGGGACCCGCCGTTGACAACCTTTACTTGGCATTTACTTAGGAGCCACGATGTCATGTACAGCTGACACTATTTACCAAAAAATGAATAAATAAATAATGAAGCAAACACATTATATGTAATTGATTGTGAAAATGAGGGGCAGGGAAGCATTTCACAGAAGGCACAATCCAGGGAGAAATGTGTCCTTCCTGGTTTGAATGTGGCCACACGGAGCTTTACTGGGAAGGCTGAATGAAAGACTTAATTCTTAAGACACAACGCGAAGATGTTCGGACCCCAGCGCGAGGACGTTCTCTGTCACAGGAGTGGACCCAGGACTAGGTTGGCTCATGGCTACCCTCATCCTGCCAACTGGGCTTTTGTTCTGTTGACAATGGACGGCATCAGGCCATGGGCTGAAGTGGCCAGGGAGAGCCTCACCCGGCAGGGAATCTCCCACGCTGGACCCCACGGTGACCCACAGTAGGGTTAGCCCTGAGGATGCGGCGAGGGGCCACAATGGGACGCTCAGTGAGGTGATGCTCGGACTGAGCCCCCCTGCAGGGGGGTGGGGAGCCCAGGGCCTCCTGACAGGCCGCAGGAGTAGTTTCGAGCCCAGCCAAGGATGCAGTGGGGTCTTGGGGGTGGAGTGGGGGTAAAGGCTCAGCCCAGATCTCCCCGCAGGCTCCCCCTGCCCACGGGGGTGGATTTTTATTTATTTATTTAATTCATTTTTGTGTCACACCTGGTGATGCTCAGGGATTACTCCTGGCTCTGTACTCAAGAGTTACTCCTGGTGGTGCTCAGGGGGACCACGTGGGATGCTGGGGATCGAACCCTGGTCAGCTGCGTGCGAGGCAAATGCTTCTCCCCACTGTGCTATTGTTCTAGCCCGGGGGGGCGGGGTGTTGGATTTTTCTTAGGGCTGCATTTCCCACCATCTGATTCGCTGTTTCTGGAGTGACATGGCCCCTGCCTCGGGGGTCTGCAGCACCTGCCCATGGGTGAGGGGCCAGCCCACCGAGCCCGCTTCCCTGCTTGCAGCCACTCGCTCCCCACAGGACAGCCCCGCGCCTACCCGCTTCATGCCAGGCACGGTCGAGGTGCCAACTGCGGTTCCTCTGTAGTATTTTGGGCCCCACCTCCTCGTTCCCCACTGGGGAGCGCGCACATGTCCCCGTGTGCCCCCGGGCTGACGACTTAGAGGCGGTTTCCATGCTGTCGTCGTGGGTCCTGGCTGCTATCACTGGCTGAGTCCACGTTTCTCCACGTCTCTTCAACAGCCCACTTGGTGCAGTGAGTGTGAGTGGACTGAGACAACCCAGGGGCCCCTCTGCCCCTCAGTGCCTGGCTGTCATGTTCTCACTGTCGAAGCAGTCCCAAATGCCCTACTCCTGGTTGCTTTTGGTGTGTGCTGGTCTTGGCGGTGTATGCCGATTTTGTCTACCAGCACTCCCCCAAGTACCCTGTGCTAAGACACACCTGATTTCTGCATCTCTCAAACACACTCGAGGACATGTCTGGGATCTCCCTAACCAGCACCTGCACCTCCAACCGCCTTTCGTTTCTGGGTTCCTGCCAGGCTAGGCTACGAGGACCCAAGTACCTCGCCCAGGGCTGTGTGCCTCCTCTGTGAATCCAGAGGCACCTTGGGATGCAGACATGCTCTGTCATGACCTGCCTGCGCTGTGTGGAGGTAAAGGCCATGCAGGAGTCATGGCCCCCCACACCCCGGCATGGTACATGCTCAGAGACGCGTGGTATTGATAGAGATGTCCAGGCAGGCCAGAGTCCAGGCACCCTACTTGTCTTAGTATTCCTGCATTATTGTGTCCCTTTCCCGGAGACCCACTGTTTGCCAGCACACACGCTATCCCTGAGGACACAACACACTGGCAGGCCCGAGTTCTGCAGTGACACTCTGCACACAGCCTGATCTTCCCCGGGTTGCCGGGTCATCAGGACCTGCTCTTGGGGACAGACGAGGAACCAGTTAAACCGTGTATCTGGGTGTGACGCCTGCATGGCCTCGTGTCCATTACCACGTTTGCTGAAGGGAAGCTTGTGTCTGGATGTAAGCGAAGGTGCCCACATTCCCCATTCCAGTTTCTGCCTTCCAGAGTGTGAAGGCTGTGGCCCCATAACCTACCAGTCAAAAGCTGGCAAACAAAATCTCCAAACAAACATTACTCCTCCGAGAAATCTCACTGGTCAGTGCTGTCAGCATCAAGGCATGGCAAGTGCTCAGTGATAGCAAAGTGCTGCCGGCTTTGACTCTGTTCCCCACAGTTAATCCAGGCAGTGGGTACCACTGGTCCCCAGCATCCACCTTATTTGCCCCAGAAGCTGTCCTGTTCTTCCTGGTGTCTTAAGAGCATCTGACCACTTTAGACCTCACTGCTTTGGACACATCTCACTGACAACAACCCCAGTTTCCATCTCTCAAAACTTCTTTCAGCTGATACTTAAAATAATAGCTAAATGTCTCATCTAGATTTTTTTTTTATTTTCATAAGGACTAGCTTGTTAGTTACCAGTTCTGGCGTATTTTTTAGAGTATAATACTTTAAGACAAATAAGTATTTGTGGTTGACTTTTAGCCATAAATCAAAAGTCAGTGATAAAAATTGACACCTCCCACCACACACACACACACACACACACACACACACACACACACGCCAACCACACACGGACTTCCTCTCAGTCATTCTGTGCACACACCCCCTCTCCCTCTACTGGCCACTGTGTGTGTGTATGTGTGTGTGTTCATTTTTAGGTGGCGAGTAATTTAACTGATGTGAGACACTTAAGATGACTCTCATTTCATATCTTGTTTAATAGCATAAATTTTAATAAATGGCATCCCAGCTCATGGTGTTGACTTTACGGAACGGAGGCATCACCTTCTGATGAAAAATCGGCCGTGAATGAATCATTCATAATTTCCTGGATAATCATTTACACCTGGGTGCATTTTATGGTGTTGAACAGAATGTAATCAAGCTTGATGACCTTTAAGCATTCTTTTAAATGATTCTTTCTCGATGTCGTGTCTGTGGCACACAGACACGGGGTTGCGCTTGGCTTACGACAGCAGTGGCTGGGGGCGTGAGATGCGGCTTTCTCCCACCCTCTTAGGAGGGCATGTAAAACAATTGTCTGCAAAGTCGGTGGGATTCTACGAACATTAACTCTAAGCCTGTCAGAATACGTCTCTGATACTGTCTCCCGTGAAATCAGGCAGTTCTCAGGAGACACCTCTGCAGAGCTGGGTTCCCTGTTCCAGGCCGCTGTTGATTAGATGGGAGGGACAGAGGTGGAAAGTTGGCTTCGTATCTGAGCACCCAAGGAATTCCAGAGGGAACTGTGTTTGGTGCCATAGGTTAAAAAATCTTAATTTTTGCCTAATTTTTAAATTATTATTTCTACTACTGTTTAAATGAGTATATTCAAAAGTCATATAAAAAAAGGTATCCTAAGTGGAAAACATCCTACCAAGTTTATAAACATGAATCTACTTTAAAATTTCTGTTTCGTGGATCATCCCCTCGAAAACAGTGAAACCGGGATATAATTTTCCACATGAAGCAATTTGGCCTATAAGAATGTCACTGAAATATTTAGCATAAAGATTGGTTTATAAATGGATTTTGAATGTTAACTGCTATTTGATGGATGCAAATATAATTCAGATTCTCCCATCACCTATTCACATCTTTCCAACACATGGAAATATGTTTAGTGTTAATACAATATGTTTGAAGATAAGAATATGGAAGGTGTTGAATAACTGACGTAAAGAGTCTGAATTAAAAATCAGAAAATCAGCTTGTATTTACTGGTCTTTGGTAACATTTTGACTACTAACTTTATTTATTTATTTATTTATTTATTTATTTCGAGGAGACCACACCTAGTGATGCTTAGGGCTTACTCCTGGCCCTGTACTCAGGAATCGCTCCTGCTGGGTTCAGGGAACTGGATGGGATGCCAGGGACCAAATTCAGGTTGGCTGCATGCGGGGCAAATGCCTCGTCCACTGGACTATGTCTCCAGCCCCGGGCCAGTAACCTTTTGGTTGAACTTTTGAGAATCATTTTGATTCTCTGTTCCTGAAAATCTCTGTCTGCATCTAGTCCAGCTGAAGAAGACATTGTGGCACCTACAGCTGGTGACGACATTCTGCTCCATCAGTAGACTTGGGCACAGTGCCCGCAGGTGAAACGTGAAACGTCTTGGTGCCCGTGCGTGGCACACTGAAAACCGAGTGCTTCAGTTCTGTCTCAGAAGCACTGTGTTGATTTCCTGCCTTCCCTTTCTCAGGCAGAGATCCGCTCCAACTTTTATAGAAAAGGTGAAAGCTGAATACAGCAAACACCGCATTTCCTTGGGTTCGACCCTTGTGTGTTTGTGCAGATTCTTTCTCACATGCCTGTACCGCTGTCTCTGTACACATCACCCCCGCAGAAACACGAGGTGCATGGCACTGTGACAGCCTGCCTCGGTGTTCCTGTGTCTGTTTGGCACCAAATTGTACGGGAATAAGCTGCAGAGAGCATGGCCCGTTCCTCTCGCTGGGTCACAGCGTTCCTGCCAGTTCTACCCTGGCGTCTCTCGCTCTGTTCCGCTCTGCAGGAGGATGTGAGAAGTGGCCCATGCCACTTGGCCACGTTTTGTTTCAGTCGAGGCAAATATCACACTTGGTTATCTTTTTCTTTCAGGCTTTCTCGGGCTTCTAAGTCTCCAATGCAGAACAGGATCCGGCCTCTGTTATCTGGGGATCTTTTGCAATCCCCCCAGTTTCTAAAGACTCAGACCAGTCCCCTGTGGGACTGTCACACAGCTGTGGTTTCTCCCAAGCTTTTCCACATGGCATTGAGTGCAGTGGCAGAAGGCGTGTGGCCGCTGAGCCTTCACATCCCTTTCATGTGTCCCGGTCACCATCATGTGTGGACATCACAAACAGCACTCAGGCTGTAACAGCTCCCGTCCTAGCCCAGCCCTCTCCCGAATTGTAAATAAATTCTGGAAACTCTTCGACACCCTGTACCTGTCCTGTTTCTCTACCCACATGTCTTCCTTTTACTTATTTCTGGTGAACTGTGTTCCTTTCTAAGGCCGTTACATGCTTCCGGAGTATAGTTTCATAACTCATCACACTTTATGTGACCACAGCATGGCCAGCACCCAAGTCCACTTCCTCTGCACCAGAGCCCCCCATCCCCCATCCTTCCCACCTTCTCCTCCCACCCTCTCGATCCCCTCAGTTCAGTGCTCAGAACCCAAGGGTTGGTTTTCTTTGGACACTGTCTCTTCTCTTGCTTTGTTTCCTTATATCCTGCCAGTGATTGAGGTCACCTGGGTTTATCTTTCTCCTTCTGACCTACTTCATGTAGCACGACACCCTCCAGTTCTAACCAATCACTGTCACTGCCCTCCCATTGTTCATCGATTTGCTCGAGCGTCTCCATCGTGAGACTTCTTGTTACTGTGTTCGGCATATCGAATACATCACAGGTAGCTTGCCAGGCTTTCCCATGCGGGCGAGATACTCTTGGTAGCTTGCTGGGCTCTCCAAGAGGGGCAGAGCAATCGAACTCAGCTTGGCCAGGCTGGCTGCGTGCAAGGCAAATGCCCTACCCGCTGTGCTATTGCTCCAGCCCTGCTATTGCTCCAGCCCAGTTCTAACCAATAAATAAATAAATATAGTTTCTTCATCTTTTTCTACTGACTGTAGTTTCCATTGTGTATCGATCATATCATCTCTGTCCACCCATCTGTTCTTGGGCCCTCCGGTTCTTTGCCTATTTTAAGTAGCATTGAAAGGAACATAGGAGTGCACTGATACTTTCAAATGATATTCTGTAGATAGACCCTTAGAAGTGCAAGTATATTGAATCCTTTTTTTGTTTGTTTGTTTTAAATAGTCTGAGAAATCCTCTTACCTCAGCAAACTTTTTAAGGATCCATTTTTGTTTCTGCCAAAACTAACAATTGTATTTGTAGTTCACAATGAGAGGGATCCTTAGAGTTCTATCTTATTCTTATATTTGTCATGAAATTCCACACTGCAAGTAAGAATGTGACCAGAAGGAGCTCCTAAAAGTCAGCCTCTGAGGAGTTCTGATGTAGCCTTTTCCAGCCTTTGGCCACTTTCTTATATTTTGGCTCAGTATATTCTAGATTCCCGTGGTCCATGCCCTCGAATCTGACTGTTCGGGGTGTGTGTTGCTATTGACTTCTTTCTGTCTCAAACATAGCAGTGTAGATGCACAGTCATGTGTGCACACCACGTACAAGCAACTCCAAATCCAAGAGCTGACCGTTCTCCATCACCTTTCCCTGGCTTCTGCCCCTGCAAGGAGAATTCACTGTCCAGATGTGCCACTAGCCCCACTCTCTTATCTTACCCCACAACGCCCAGAGCCTCTCAGTCACCAAACCCAGGCCATGACTGACTGCAGCTTCTTCACAGGCTTCACATACTGTTAAGCAAAACACGGGGATTTATGTTCGGGCTTCTGGACAGTGTTTAGCAAGTGAATCATCGTCCGTAATTGGTTTATGATGCTAATGAAACTTGACAGGGGAAGCGGTGCTTGGTTTAGGTGTGGGGACATTTTGTCATGCTTCAGATCTTGAGTAATGGCCAATCTAAAATTAGACCGGTGCCGGAGTACAGTTTGACTCATGAACAACTGAGAAGACAGCAAGGAAATAAAGGGAAAAGGCAATCTTTGGATGAGTGCTCTGGGATACTGGAAAGTGATGGTCGAGCTGAGGCAGCCTGGCCTCAGGACCTCCCTCCCAGGCCAGTGGCCCAGACAGTAAATAAGAAACAGGAGACTGACTGTGGACTGTGGTTGGTGAGGCTTGCGGTGATCAATATCCATTTGCTTCACTCCAGTCTGTAACTCCCAAGTCCTTTGTGGCCCCAAGTCTGAGAGCCCACCCCACCCCTCTGCCACCCCAGCTCCATAACTCCACTAGAGCTCACACATTGCATTGTTTTCTTTTCTGGTTTTGCAGCCACACCTGGCAATGCTCAGGGCTGACTCCTGAGTCTGTGCTCAGGGATCAGTCCAGACAGGTTTTGGGGTACCAGACCGGCTCCAGGGATCACTCCAGGCAGGGTTTGGGGGACCAGACTGGCTCCAGGGGCCAACTCAAGTTGGCCAAGCGCAAGGCAGCTGCTCTACCTGCTGCTGTCCTATTGCTCCAGCCCCTCGTACATTACATCTTGTAGAAAATCATGGATTTCTGCACGCCTGGGTTTCCCCGTCTAAGGCGGTGGTTGTTTATGGTGATCTCTGCATGTCTGTTTCCCACAGATGCATTTTTCCCATTTTTCCTCCATGTGGGTTTTCTCTGCTTTGCACCTGCCTCTGTGCTGGCTGTTTCTGGACTTGGTTCTTGGCACGTTGGTGTCATCTCTCTAGTCTTGCCAGGCTTGGAAAGTAGACTTACTTCTCCCTTGTACCTGTGGCTTCTGTTTTGTTCTGTGTATGTGGGAGTGTCCTGTGAGCTTCTCAGGCACCTGAAAGTGCCCTCAGCCAGGGGTCTTCAGAGATGAGGTAGGAGTTGGACCCACCCCTCTCTAACTGCACCAGATGACACCTGCCTCCAACGCCAGTTTCTCTCCCCCACAAGATTGTTTGTATGTTCGCCCTACAGGGTTTTTTTTAAATGCTATGAATATTGGATAGGTCTGGGATGGTGGGTTATGGTGGGTGCTGGGCGGGCCTCAGGCCTCAGAAGTCCTCAGGCACATACAGGCATCCTCCTGGCCCCTCTCTCTGCATCAACTACCCTGCCCCATTGCTTTGCCTTAAACGCAACCCTCTGGGATCCTGGGCATACCTCAGTGGTAAAGCACCTACCTGGCAGGCATTAGGCTGCAAGCTGAATGCCCAGAACTGCCCTCCATGCCAAGGGCGAACCCAGCCCCATCCCCTAGGTGAGCTCAGCCACTGCCACTACAGCTGACAGGATACAACCCCCCTCCCCCATCATCACAACACACAGCAGCAACAAACAGCAAGGAAAGGATGGTGGGGGGGGGGAGGAGGAGAGAGTAAAGGAAGTGAGCCCTCGTACTCCCACGCTTCAATTGCCTTCTAATATTACGTCCACGGCCAGCAATCTTTAGAGTCTAGTAGAGTGATGATCTTTCTCTGACTCTGGCTTTGCCTCCTGCCACCTTCAGGCGTGTGCTTCTGTTACTCGGCCAGTGGGAAACACAGCCGGCTTGGCCGGAGGAGCTGTTCCAAGGAGAAGGCTGACCTGAAACCCGGGTCTCAGGATGAGCCGCTGCATGTGAGCCCATGATCTGGCAGGAGGGTTACAAACCCGCCCCTGGCACAAGGAAACTGGGACCTGAGATTGGGAAACATATGTCTACAGAAAAGTCGGTGAGACACTCAGTGCCTGGCACACATTGCTTCACAGACACGCACGACCCTGCACTCCAGCCCGCCACTTCACGGGCACATTCCCCACGTCCTGATTTCTGGCAACTGCAAAAAAATATATATCTCAATAAAAATGGCAGATAGACACCACCTTAGGTTTGCCCCGGTGGTTGTGCACAGAGGTGCCAGCAGCTCCGGGTCAGCATTGCCAGCTCCCTGGCTCTATCCCCTTTCCTCTCTCTCAGCATGAGCCTCACACCTCCTGTCCTTCCTCACTCGAGAGCCTCATTGGCCAATTTCTACAGTGATCACTGCAGTCTTATTTTTAAGCAACACAATTGTTTGTCTTTCTTTTAAAAATGCAGGTCATGCTTATACGAAGCTCCACCAAGTCTCAGTAGCCACCTGTCTGCAGTGGCATCTTAAGCCTTCGATAGAGGATTTTTCTGACCAGTGCTAGTGGTACCACAGGGCATGATCAGAACTCTTTGGGCAGGTGGCTTTGCCCCAAACAACCCTTCCTTATGTTAAATCAGTATCCTGCCCAGCCATCTTTCTGATCTTCCTTTTTCTCTTTGTTTATCAAATGAGGTAGTACGATCTACAGTACCATTGATGATGGTTTCCTGTGTCCATGATCCCAGCAGCACACCCAGTGCCACTTCCCTCTGCCAAGGATCCCAGAGCTACCTTTTCAGGCCCCCAACCCCCCAGACTCAGTTGTGTGGGTCAGTTCTCTCCTTGTGTTGCCCTTGGCTCTTTGTTGCTACCTTGCTGTGTTCCTTTAGACCCCACGTGTGAGAGAGATCATTCTGTATCCATCCCTTTCCTTTTGGCTGACCTCACTCAGCGTGGATTCCGTGTCAACAGCTCCTTAGGGTTTCTCTCCAGCAGCTGCATGGAATGCTGCTTGATCTCTGATTCATTATGGGTCTTCATATTCTCTTGGATGGATTTTGGTTTTGACAAGACGTGGGGTCCTCTCAAGTCATCCTCCTGCCTGAACTGCTCATCTCAGTCCCCAGGGGGAGGAGTTATTTGAGGACGGGCTGGCCAGGATGGGAAGGCATGTCATGTCAGTGAATCTTAGTGAAACATCACTTGCTGCAAAAGTATTATCTTGTACAAATCTCCTGGGATTTGGACTCTGTCCCTGGGGAGATTAGGACAGAGTGCTGAGTTCCTCCCGGTAAAATGAGGACAAGAATGAGTGGCTTCTATTATTCCAAATGTTCTTGGAAATTGATTTTAATGGAGTTGAAAAGATTTGGAACATTCCAAATCTTGTTTATATTAGTATTTCAAATATTGTTTCTTTCAGTTAATCATGCTTCTTCATTGCAAAGACTGAAATCACAAAGAAATGTGACCTCCCTGTGCACGTGGCTGATGACCCAGAGCCAGCCCATTTTAAGTATCTCTCCCATTCTGCGGACTGCGGCGCCAGGAATGGGACCTTGACATATGGACCCGAAAATCTACCCATTCTCTTCCCATAGGCGTCACTTTAGAGCACGGCATACTCTTACTTGAATGTTTCTCTTCATCATTCTTAATGTCTGTGTGACCTTTGGCCCATGTTGGGAATCCCTGGGGGCAGGAACAAACATGGTCACTCCCTTTATGGAACATCCGCTGTATTGAATTAGATTATGGTTGACCTTTAGTTCTTGCATGTAATTATAAAGTGCATTAGTATCTTGAATAATGTGCTTTACCTTTTATTTATCCAGTGACATTTGATAGTGTCTGTCAGCTAATTATTTTCCAGGATAAGGGAATTACCCGTAATTTTCCCTACCTCTCTCTTTCCCCGGTCTCTCAAATTATGTCATCTATATCATTACTGCTTATAAACATGACAAGGAGCCCCGGCAGCTGCCATTTTCTAGAAGTCAGTGACAAACTCCAGGTACGAGCGATGGTAGCAGCAGACACCAGGCCTCACGGGACAGGGAGGAGTGGGCACTCCTCCTTCACCCGCCCCATGGGACTCTGAAATGACGCCACATCCACCCACCATCTACTTAAGCGCCCACACTGCCAGGATCCAGAAACACACAAACGAACTTTGGACCCGAGCAACTTGCTGCAGCAATCTCTTCAGACCCTAATTATTAAAATTTTAGAATTCCTAGAGCGCGCGGCCGCAAGAACGTATCCATAACAAGCAATGCGAAACATTGCCTTTCGGCAGGTATGAGGGGAGGTAGGACGGGTCTTGGAATATTGAAGGTAGAGAAAGAAGAGTATTGTGCAAATTGTCTGCCACACAGGCAGGGGGAGGTATGGAATTGGGGTGGGGGGACACTAGGGATTTTGGTGGTGGAAAATGTGCAGTAGTGAAGGGATGGGTGTTTGATGACTGTGTGATCGAAGCTCAAACATGAAAACATTTTTACCGAACCTCACAGTGAATCAATAAATTCTTTTTAAATAAACAACAACAAAAAAGGGAAAGCGGGGAGGGAGGAAAAGCTCCTGCCATAGAGGCAGACTGGCGATGGGGTGCATGCTGGAGCCAGGCTGGATCTCCAGCACTATGTGCTCTCTGGAGCACTGCTGGGAGAGACCCCAGGGGCTGGAGCGATAGCACAGCGGTAGGGCGTTTGCCTCGCACGCAGCCAACATGGCCGACCCGAGTTTGATTCCTCCGCCCCTCTCGGAGAGCCCGGCAAGCTACCGAGAGTATC
>JAOXYA010000022.1:3224924-3242124 GCA_028565675.1 Sorex palustris | reverse complement strand
ACAAAGTCTCCAATGGAGACGTTACTGGGCCCGCTCGAGCAAATCGATGAACAACGGGAGGACAGTGACAGTGACAACATGACAAGGTTCACAAGATTTGTGTTATGTTCTCTAAGTAGAGTGAAATTTTTTGTGTTTGCTTGTAAGTCGATTTTTTTAAATTCTAAACTAAGTCTTAATCATGGCATGACAATTATGTCATATGACTGAATCCAGGAGGAAGAGGTCCCAGCGCCCACCCAAGGAGTTTGAGGACCCCTGCTGGCCCCAGGGGCCACCTGCAGATGGCCCTGCCCTGTGGGAAGACTATCCTGGTAGGCCGCTGCCTCCTGTCTCTGTCCCAGAGCCTCTGGGAGCACCAAGTCCTGCTGGGCGGGCTGCTGCCTGGTCCATGAATTGCCAATTAGGTCTCTGAATTGGTGGATTTTTTTTTTTAATGCAGTTCCAACAGTTTTTGTATAGAGTTCTTTCTCTGCTGTCTTCCCAGTATGGAAAGTAAATAGACATTTAAATATATATTTAATATGTATATATAAATAATGGGCTGGAGCGATAGCACAGCAGTAGGGTGTTTGCCTTGCATGCAGGCAATATGGCCGACCCGAGTTCAATTCCTCCACCCCTCGGAGAGCCCGGCAAGCTACCGAGAGTATCTCACCCACACGGCAGAGCCTGGCAAGCTACCCGTGGTGTATTCTATGTGCCTAACACAGTAACAACAAAGTCTCCAATGGAGACGTTACTGGGCCCGCTTGAGCAAATCGATGAACAACAGGAGGACCATGATATAAATAATATATAAATACATATTTATATATTTACTCTCTCTTATTTCTTTCAAGAGCTGTTTGCTCTGTGAACCTTAACCCCTTCTCTCCATGCAGTCTGCTGACCTCCAAAATAAGGTGACTCCCCACCCCCCACTCGTGGGTGGATGTATGTGACCTGTAGGTTTATGACAGCGAATGAGCAGACCCCCAGGGTTCCCTGTTCCATCCTGCCGCAAAGTGTGCCCCAGAGTGCTGTGACCCCTGGCCTCCCTCGTCAGCCCCCATAGTCCTTTGGGGAGAACTGAGACTTCCTGGCGCCTTGATTTTTTTTTAAAGATGCTGGGTAGTTTTCCTTCTCTATTTTATGATAAAGATGAACTTTAAGTATTCCCCCGGAGTTTGATGGACTTCAGTTATGAAAGTCCTTCCCCTATGCCATTGCCCATAATTTACTACCTACACTTTTCCATTCAGTTTATCCAAGCGTACACCAATTTTTGCATTTTACATTTTCACCTGGATCCATGCTGTCGAGGGTGTGCAATTCCTGTTTTTTATTTTATTTTGCTTCCTTACAGCTCTGGGGCTCAAACTTAGAGTCTCACCTGGGCAAGGCAAGTGTTCTAACACCCAGTCTCACGCTCAGCCCTCAAACTCTGACAGCTGTTCTGTAAAGTGCCTCCCTTGTCCATTGTTATTTCTCATTTTCAGCCTAATTTTTGTCCCCTTAAGCAGGGTGTGTCAAAGGCCTGTCATTGTCATTAATCGTTGTAAAATTCCCATTTTGCTATTAAAGTTTCCTGCTTTTAATGTGTTTTTTTTTTAGTCGTTTCCTTTTCTACATCCTATTTGTGACAAAATCTTTCCTTCTTGTAAAAATATATTTTCTAGGACATCCCCCTTTCCCACAGGTGGTTCTTGGCCCCCGGGGGATACAGGCCTGAGGAAATAGCACTTGGGAGTGGGGCTAGGTACCAGTGCCACGTCCTGCTGGAGTGTGAGGGTGGGGAGCATTATATATGAGTGCCAGGGACCAAACTCAGGGCCTTAAACATGCCAGGCAGTTGCTTGGCCACCAAGCTTTCTTCTTTTGCAAGGCACTCACTGTAAGACAGTGTGACCACTCTAAGCTCAATAAAATGCCACACCTAAATGACACCCTTCTAGATCACATGACTTATGAATCCAAAATGGTCGACCCCACATCACCAGCACATCACCAGCAGCTTCGGAGACAGGAGCTGATGACGGAGATGGCAGAGGCTGGCCTTATTGCTCTGAAGAATGTGTTTAAATTTCCTCTCCCTAGGAATGGTCCTAGGAATAACCAAGGGAAATAATTCTGGCTCAGTGCGAGGAACTTGGTTCTAATGGTTGAAGACATGTGTCAGAGCATGGCCCATAATCGTGATTCTAAACCCACCTGGAAGAAGTGTGGGAACTGACCACCACTGCCCCACTCTGCGCTCTCCCCACTCTCCTAAGAGTTGGTGTCCAGCTCCCTGGCTTCCCTGTGCTGTGGACAGGTGCTGGGCCCAGGCTGAGGCGGCTGAGCTGGCCCAGGGACGAAGCAACCGAGTGTGGAACTGCAGCTCTAGCTGAGTCAAATGATGGAGCCCTAATGAGCGGCTGAGCTCAGCGCTGCTGCATTTAGGGCCCCAGGCTCCCTGTTTACCTGTTATCAGTGCGAACTGTGTTTGGAGGGAAGCTGGGCCGGCTGCATCTGGAAATTGGCTAGATAGGGAAGCTCCTGGAGAAGAGAAGATTGCCTTGGAAGTGTTTCAGCATATCAAATGAAGGGAGAAAATAGCTCGCAGTTACTCCCCTTTAAAATGTTTTCCACTGCTATCTGCATGAGAAAAATGTAAGAAAAATGTCACCCTAATCTTACATAAACTAATCTTCCTTCTGCTCCTTGGTGCCATGAATTAAGAAGCAAGCAAGCCAGAAAATAAAATCAATAATGAACTAGTGGTAGATTCTCTATCTGTTGACAATACAGGGGAGGGTGTTTCTCGTCTTTTTTTTTCTTCATAAATCAGAAGTAAACAACACAGAAAAGTATAAAATTAAACTTACCAAGATTTTGAATTGTTGACCCGTGTAGGAACTCCAGTGTAGTGATAGAGAGTGCTGGCAAGCTGTAAATGGTAGTTTTCTGTGTAGACAACACTGCTTAAATATGTGTCTCCATAATGATGTAGAAGATGCGGCAATAGAATAATGAAAGACACATGTAATGTGGTGAGCATCACAGGAAGAACAAATGTCTTGTGCTAGGTAGGCAGGACTCTAAGTTCATGGTCCAACAGTATTGTTATAATTTTACCTGTCTTCCCTGGGAGACTGGATTGTCTGCCTCTTCCATGCCAACTGTTTATCCCAAGAAAGGAAATGGGCTTGCAAGCCTTCATGGTGCATTTCCATGATTACTCTTGCTCTATAATCACAGAAGTCGGAGTCTGGGAACCTATTTTAAAGTCTTGGGCAGTTTTTTGTTTTTATTCAGGATGGAAAATACCTGCTGCATTATTACTGAGTCAAAAAAAATGGCATCGCTGTAAATAAAGTGTCTATTATCTTCAAGGCGCACTGTGAATCATGATTTGCATTGCCGTTTTTAATTTAGAAATCTAGTTACAGCAAGTAGAAATGGGGGACATATGGCTAAAGTTGGGAGTCTTTTTTTTTCCAAATAATAATTTCCCGCTGAGGTTTACCTGTGGTTTTCCTGGCTTAAGTTACGACTTTAAAGATCAGTGATGCTGGGGCCAAAAGGAAGGGAAGTCTTGCCAAAAGACTCTCTCAGTACATTTTCCTCCGGGACTTCCTTAGTAGAAATTGTGACTCTCTGTGACCCCCAAGCCTCTTCCCATGACGGTCAGGTGGGTGGGCCCAGCCCTGTCAGGCCCTGCCCCCCCCCCACCTTGGGTTCCTGATATCCAGCCTTCCCCATTGGGGGTGCCCCTTGCCCTTTGCTACCCTGCCTGAGATGAGTCTGCTCCTTCCTGCTGGGATCTGTGTGGCGCCCGGCTCACACCACACCCTGGAAAGGCTCGTACTGCAGGAACACGGATGCACGGGAAAGCAGAGCTTCTCCCATGGATGTTTATTCAAGTTCTGTGCTAGTGGCCACTCTAGCCATGCCACTGGCGATGGCCATGTTTCAGCCCAGCCAGGCAGTTCTGGTCACCCAGGTCCCCTCTTTCCTCTGTGGGCTGGGTACCCGCCATCGCCTTTCCAAGTTCCCATCTTTGAGAAAGACAGGTTTTTGTTTTGTTTTGTTTTGTTTTGTGCTTTGATTTATTTCGAGTTACGCCCAGCAGTGCTCAGGGCTGAGTCCTGGCTCTGAGTGCAGGGACCATTCCTGGCAGGGCTCAGGGGACCATGTGTGGTGCCCAGGGCCAAGCCAGAGTGGGCCTGGTACAAGGCAAATGTCCTCCCTCTGTCCTGCCTCACCAGCCCCGAAGGCATGACTCCTCAGTGAAAATGACCGTTTGTGTTCAGCCCTGGGTTTAATCTCTAGGATACAGTTCCGTCTACAAAAAAAAAAAAAAAAAAAATTTCTTTCCTAAATGCCGATGTAGTCAGGTTTGAAAGTTCTATTTATAATGGACGCTTTAGTAATTTGTATTAGTAGGAATTAATTAAGTTCATTAGAATGGTTAAAAAAATTTTCCAACTGAGAAAGCTGATGGGCTATAAAATGAAGTTAGGGGATGTCATCTTTGGACGCAGCAGGTGTGTGCCAGCCTTTTCCCAAAAAGGCTTTGGTGGGCCAAAGATAGGCTTTGGCATTGGGGCATGGCACTCACTGGGGCCTGGGGCCCCTCGCTGATGTTCTTCAGATGATTCCCCTGGTGGTTGGCCCAAAGAGATTCCAGTAGGCAGGACTCTTGCCTTGGACTTGACTGGCCTGGTTGGATCCCTGGCACCACAGATGGTCTCCTGAGCACCTCTGGAGTGAGCCCTCAGCACAGGGCACAAAAAAATATATATATATATATATATTCCTAAAAAAAGATTCCCCTGAGAGAGATTGAAACTTTAATTCCAGCAGAAAGTGAGGTCTGAGCACTGGATCCAAGACTCTTTGGGATCTGCTTTCTCTATGTTTGGCTTTTAGGCCACACCCAGAAGTGCTCAGGGTGTGCTCCTGCTCTGTGCTCAGGAATCTCTCCTGCCAAGGATCAAGGGATTCTGTTGGTGCTGGATCTGACCTGACTTGACCACGTGCAAGGCAAGCAGCCTGTCCATCATGCTGGACTTCTCAGACCTCTCGCTTTCAGAGTTAGATTTAAATGTGGAGCACTCCGTGTCTCTTAAATTATGCACTGAAGGTATGTGTCCTTCTGCCTTTTCTGCTCTTCCCCTTACCTTTAACTTCTGAACAATTCTACTGAACATTGAAAGCATTCAGCAGAGCAGCACGTGGGGCTCCGGGGGCAGTGGGGTAGCACTGTGGCCAGGGCAGGACTCTCCATCCCCAAAGGATTAAAGCCTGTCCAGGATGACAAGAGCATCCACACCATGGCACCACAGTGATGGGCACAGGGCCCCAAGTGGGCATCTCTGGGGATGATACTCGATTGAAGGACCCAACAGTGTAAGAGATATATTCACAAGGGGGACACGATGCCGCAGAAGGGGACATCCGCTGGGAGTGGGGATCCTCAGGGGGTATTAGCCCCAAATGGTGAAAGGACATTTTGGTGGCAGCGGGGGGAGTACAGGTCCACTCTGCAGTCACAGTGAGGCTGGTCGAACCAAGCATCTCTGTTGGGAAACAGAAAAGGAGAGAGATGAATGACAGACCCAGGGATGTTGGATTGGAGTGGATTCTGGCTGTAAATATGTATTTTTCATACACACAACAATGCAAATGGACGAATGCATGCCTTATGTATATGTAAATCTGATGTGTATTATACAGAATATGTGTGTAGTCTGTTCCCTGGCACTGGTTCTGCTGGAAAGCTCCAGAACCAATGATCCAGAGTTACAGTAAGTATCGCCAACACCAGTCTGGGTTTCTGAAAATACTTTCTACTCAACACAGCCAGGGTTGATTCCAGGCAGAATAAATGCATCAGGCAGCCGCATCAGACAGGGGCAGGCCCCAAAGGACAGTGGGCCCCATGAGGAAGAGTGCAGGAACTTACTCGCAAGGGCTCCAGAGGGCAGAAGCTGGGCAATTGGGATCATCCAAATGGTAAGAGCTGCCATGTAGGTGCCCTTGACCGTTGGCTGTGGAGCAGAAAACGGACAGATTCCAAAATAGCTCACGTTCTGCAATCACTGACCACAGTGGACAGCTTTGCAATACAGAAGCTTGTCAGGGTCACCTTAAACAGGCCCTCCAGGGAAAGTCCCTTTGGATGAAGGATTGGAGCCAGATGACCAGGGGGAGGTGGCTTCCTGCCCCCCACCCCGGGTGCTCCTGCCAGGGTCATAATGAGAATCTGTTAAACGGGGCCAAGCTATCCCCAGAGGAATCATACTGAGACAAGTTGGGATGCAATAAGCAAAGGGTCTTTATTGGCTACCTCATGCTAGGGCCCTTGTTTGGCTCAATGACACAGTGGCAGCCTTCTTAAAACAAGAGGCCCAATTCTCAAAAGTGAGGGGCTTTCATACCATAACATTATATAACAGGGACTTTCTGCAGACCACCCTTTGGCCACAGTCTGAGGGGCTTTCCTCTACTTAGCTGATTGGTTATAAGTTGGAGTTACATAAGGGTTGCATAAGAATTACATAAGGGTTATATAGGGGGGCTTCCCTACCTGCATCTGATTGGTAATCCTTAGTTGACCTCTCTATGGCTATCTCACTTCGGGGAAATCATGACTCCATTCCAGGTATCTGTGCTCAATTCCAGGAATTCTGGAACTGAAACCTAGGCCGAGCTGCTTCTGGCTTCTTTATGAGCCTGTCATGATGCTACTTTTGCTTCTCTATCTCTCAAACCAAGAGTAAGTGCCAGGCGTCTCCACAGGGCACCCAGTCTCCAGGGGTCTTCCCTATCGTCATGTCAGATGCCAAAGTGCTGCTTGCAGTCCCGGGGGAAATGGAGGCACATTGCAGACCAACACGTCTAAGGAGATATAGTGACTCTCACTCGGGACATTGGGCTAACTTACCTGGGGCCCAAGGCCTACATGACCATAACATGTCACTGTGAATTCCTGATTTGCATGAGCAGGTTCTGATTAGGAAGGACAATGCCTGCTTGGTAGAAAATGGACATGCACATGTGTAGGTATGATGCCACACCCAGGCCCCTCTTGGTGTTATACTTGCAGTGCAAGGCTAAGAGTGAGGTCGCTTTACAAACTGGACATGTGTGTCCTGTTCACTGAGACATTTCAGTAAGGTGTGATCTGGACCAGCATCCACGAGAATGCCATGAGAAATTCCATGGGATCTAAGCAGGCAGATGTACCGGGTCCCTCAGGAGAGAATACTGTCTTGGGTTTGGCCTGCAAGCCTCCTATGCCAGGGGAGGTCTGCCTTTCACAGATTGCTCAGGAATAATCTAGAAAAAAAGAAAAGTGGAGTGCAATGCAGGCCTCAGGCCCCATGAGAGAGCTAAGTGATGAGCACAAGAAATATTGATGCAAAATATCTGAGGCTGAGGGGGGTGGAGAGGTCCATATTTTTTTAATTTATAGGCAAGGAGGTCTGAGGTAGCTCAAAAACAAACAAACCAAGAAAAGGGTCTAGAGAGATAGTACAGTCTAGGGCATTTGGCTTGAACATAGCAGACCTGGATTCTAGCCCTGGCACCATATAAGTCCCCAAGCCTTGCCAGGAGTGATCACTGAGTATAGAGCCAAGAGTACCCTGAGCCCTGCTAGATTTGGCAATAAATAAATAAGAATCAAAAAAGCCTTCCAGTAGCAAATGATTGGTTTAAATCATCATCAGAACTAGTGAGATAGTTTAGGCCTTGCCTTGTATGTGGTCAGCCCCATTTTGATTCCAAATTATTTCCTGAGCCCTGAAAATTATTTCCTGAGCATTGCCAGGAGTAATCCCTGAGTACAGAACCAGGAGTACACTCTAAGCATCACCAAGTTTGTCCCCAAACCAATAACAAAATAAAACCAAAACAAAACCTTCAACTAATTCAAAAATTGCCATCAGACTCATACTATAAAACAACTACATAATCAAGTTCAAGGTTGCCCATATCCTATGAATCAACTCCAAACCCACACTTACCTGTAAGGTCCTCTCCTCATGGGTAACAAAGAAGGAAATTCCAGATTTCACAATTCTGCTCATCACGCTTCTCCTGCCAAATTTGGTTCTACACGATTACATTGAGGATGACAAAACTAACCAGGAAATATTTAAGTTAAGTGGCTTTCTAATTGAAATATGCACAAATTAAACAGTTTCTTAAAGTATCAAGTCATTTTGCAAAATAGGTACAAAATGGGTTTCGCTGTGTCACAATCATTTTTCCAACTGGTTGCTGTGAAGTCTTCGCCCAAGCACAGATGCTGTGATCATCATTTGCTTCCTCTCGTTGCTGCCTGTTCTTTGGGTGACAGGATGAGAGCTTCTGGCACCATATCTCAAGGGAACAACAAGAGCATTAGGCAAGATAATCCAATTAATTTATTTGGATTTCTGCTGTAAAAGGCTGGATTAATTATAATCCCTGTATCACAATACATTTTCATTATTGGTTTAGACATGGCCTTCCTTAGCTCTTTTAACATTTATGGGATAAAATTCAGACTTCTGCTTTACATACAAATATTCACACAATTAGAAATGCACTGCCATTTCTGATGACTGACAGAATCAGAGCAGACCTCGGACAGGGCTCACCTGTTGCCTTTTGCTCACATCCAAAACCAAAATTGGTGTGACCTAATGTATTTGCCTCTAATTAGCAGACATTGGTACTCTGTATAAAAGGCCACTGAATTTGCAAGAGAGTAGTAAACATACTTGCATTTGAGTGATGAAAGGTTTAGGGTTCTCAGCTGAGATCCCCACTGCCCACGCCGTCCTTCTCACCCTCTGTGAAATTGCAAAATCTGTCCACACCAGCTGTGTCCTGGGATGAGCACTGACGTTTGCCCCCCCCCCACACGCTCAAGAGTGTCCAAATGAACACCCAACGCCTCCTGCAAAACTGGCTCTCCAGCACCCACTTTCCCCATGCAGGATAAGGCTAACACAGACAGGTAAGGAAGCGTGAGGACTGGATTCTCATCTTTGATCTGCAGCCAGTTCACTGGAACCCCAGGAACCCGCCATCTCAGGGGGGACTTTCCGAGTTCTTCCACTGTCCTGCTCCCCGGCTGCATCAGTCAGGAGCCATCACTGTCAGCATCTTCTCTTGGTCGTGTTCAGTCATCAGCAAGCCCTGTTGACTCTCTCCAAAACACATCCTGACTCTTTGCTCTAGACACAAAACAAGCTGCCTTCCTATCTCACTTGCATTAAAGCCGTCCTGAGTTCCCTGATTTAGAGTAGATGCTTTCTTGCTTTTGCTTTTACAGTTCCTATGGGGTTTGTCTCCAGAGGCCCAAGTTTATAGCCTCTTTCAAATGGAAAGCAAGTAAATCTTCAAGTCTTTTCAAAGTTCCCATTATTGCTCTCTCCTCTCTGTTTCCTAGGTGTCTATCTTGCTACATCCAAATGACGTTTATTTCCATATTATTTCAGTCCACTTCTGGCAGGGCCAGATTTCTGGCAGTTGGCTTCTTTTACTATTGTTTGTCTGAAAAGCTCTTTGCGCCTCCAATTCTGAGTGATAATTGGGCTGGGCCAAGCGTTCTTGGTTGCGATATTTCACCTTCAGGGGCAGGAGTAAGAGTACAGTGGGAAGGGGCGTTTATCTTGCACCTGGCCAAACCGATCCCCAGCATCCCCATGTGGTTCCTGAGCAGGGGTAATTCTTGAGTGCAGAGTCAGCAGTAACCCATGAGCATAACAGGGTGTGTCTGAAAAAGGGAAAAGAAAAAAAACCCACTTTCCTGTTCAACACTTGGTATATATCGATGGGAGAAATCTACAGACAGGGCTATAGTGAAGCCTTTACTTCCCTTCTGCTGTTTTTGGGATTACTTCTTTATTTTGTGATTTTTGTTTGTTTTGTTTTGCATTTTACCTCTCATGTGTCATAATGTGCATTTGTCTGGATTCTCTTGTTTGGAAAGATATGAAAGAAACCACTAAACTTGCCCGATCAGTGATCTAGCTCCTTTCTCAGTTTGGGGAAGTTCTTAGCTATTAATTCTTCAAATGTGATTTCTGGAAAACTTTGTGATGTGAATATTGTTCTTGATGGTGTCCCACAGACCTCTTGTGTTTTATTCTCTGCTTTTGTTTATTTTCATGATCTTTTAGGATGGTGGGTTTTTAGCAGGGCTAGAGACGAATGAGTCTCATGAAGATGAGCTATCTGCAACAACAAAGTTGTGGACAGAATCAACTCCATTTTGGGTCTGGAGACACGGTATAGTGGGTAAGATGCTTGCCTTGCATGTGGCCAACCTGAATTCAATCCACAGTATCACAGTCCCCCAACTCTGCTAGGATTGACCCCTGAGCTTAGAGCCAGGAGTGAGGCCTGACCACCACTGGCTGTGGGCCCCTCCCCACCCCCAGAAAAAGAAAAACAAAAAGATATTGATCAGATCTAGCTAAATCGGGGTCCAGTTAAGTTACAGCTGTTTGTAGGAAAAATTCATAGCAATATTAATGTTGTGTTGCATATGTTGCATATCAAAGATACTTTCTGTAATAAGAGAGTACCTCTTGAGCCCACTATTATATATGTATATGTATTATATGTATAGAATACATATATATTGAACATATATGTATATATTATATATATATATATAATATCACGGCCACGGCCCTCCCGTTGTTCATCGATTTGCCCGAGCGGGCCCAGTAACGTCTCCATCGTGAGACTTCTTGTTACTGTGTTTGGCATATCGAATACGTCACGGGTAGCTTGCCAGGCTCTCCGAGAGGGGCAGAGGAATTGAACTTGGATCGGCCATGTTGTCTGCATGCAATGCAAATGCCCTACCACTGTGCTATCGCTCCAGTCCATTCTCCCGGTAGGTAAGATAAATGTCATTTCTTCAACACTAAAGTAACATAGGCCAGGGATATAGCTTATATGCTTAGAGGCACTTAGTTTAATCCGAAGTACCAATCAAAGACCGCCTAATCAAAGACCTTGACTGTCCTAACAGTCTTCGTTGTTTTTAATTCATGAGCCACACAACAAAACTATTAAACACTATTTAAACTTTACAGGACCACAGAAATAATACAGGAGGGGGTAAAGTGCTTACCTTGCCTATGGGCCAGTTCAATCTAGTCACCGCATAAGGTTCCCTGAGCACTACAAGAAGTCAAACCTTTAACACAGCAAAATATGACCCAGAAACTAAAAATGACATTTAATGTATACTCTTTTCTATGACACAGAATCTTTCACCCTATTGACATTCTGAATCTTAATCTTTGTTGGGATCAACTCTATACAAGGTAAGATGGTTTAGCAACATCTCTGACCTCTACCCACTGAGATAGCAACAGTGTTTCCATATTGTAACAATCAAAATTGTCTAAAGACATTGTCATAAAGTGTTGTCCCTATTAGCAGAGAACAAAACTCCAAACAAAATATTACCTCATACCAATAAGAACCACAATTATCAAAAAGACTGGAAATAACCAGTGTTGGCAGGGATGTAACAGGAAGGTAATTTTCATTCACTACTGGTGGTAGTACCTGGTTTAGCCTCTACAAAGTATGGTGATTCCTCAAAAGAATAAGAGCAGAGCTCCTATAGGACCCTGTGACTCCACTTCTTTGCAGGTATGTTCAAAACACAAAAATATTAATTTCAATATATGTGTGTAGACATATATCTATAGCTGTATTTGCTACAGCACTTAGTAATAGTCAAAATAATGGAAACCCAAATGTCCAAATACATAAATGAAGATGTATATAAACACAACTGAATACTACACATGGGAGAAAAGATTAAGTCCTAGAGTTCACTGCAACATGGATTGAACTGGAGGTTAGGTTATCATGTTAAGTGAAGTGACCATATCATCACTGAGTAGCAGTCCTGGCTGTCCCTGAGAACCACAGGCGTGGTGGGGGGAGAGTGGGTGGAGGCAGCAGGTATACCCTGTGGAGCAGGTGTCAAGCAGCAATGCATCTTTGTGCCCTTACACTAAACCACTGTCCCCGTTGGTTAAGAAACACCCTCCCCCCAAAAAATAAACTTCCTGAGCCCTGCTTGGGAGCTCCCTTCAAAAATCTAGTCATTAAAATGAAAATTAAATACGCTTCTCACATTTTCTATTTGAAACCTCTAAGGAGTGTCACTATTTGTCTTTGGAATGTGATTGAAAAAGAGATAAAATTCCAGAGAGAACTCAATAAACCAATAACAAAGAGTTATCTTAACAACTTAACTAAAACTTTACCCTTTTTAAATAATTTGCAGCTTGAGACTTCAATTATTGCTTACATGCATTCCTAATGTAATAAAAAATATTTAATTAAGAATAACTATCAGGGGCTGGATCGATAGCACAGCGGGTAGGGCGTTTGCCTTGCACATGGCTGACCCAGGTTCAATTCCCAGCATCCCATATGGTCCCCTGAGCACTGCCAGGAGTAATTCCTGGGTGCATGACCCAGGAGCAACCCCTGTGCATCACTGGGTGTGACCTCCCCGAAAAAACTATCAGGTTACTTACTACTTTTATCACTAAAAAAAAAAAAAATCTAGCTACCACTGGTGTTGGGGAGATAGCTCAATGGTTATGCAGCCTCCAAGTACTGCTGGAAATCAAGTCCAAAACCAAAGTCAATCACCCTAACAAAAACTGAAAGATGAATCCATTATTAAATGAACACACAATGTTACAATAACAAAATAACCCAAAACAATGGAAAGAAGCTAACAAGAAACTAATGGAAAGAATCTAAACTAAAACAATGAGCTACAATGGGGCTAGAGAGAGCCTTCAAAGAGAATACATGATCACATGTGAGAAACCAGTGGCTCGTGTTCAGTTCCACATATTCCCCCAAGCACACAGTTGTGACACCAAGAGAACCAAGCCAGAAATAGTCCCTAGGCACTCTTGGCCGTGGCCTCAAAATGCAAAAAAAACCAACCAAAAAAACCACTTCCATCTATCAGTTTTTCAAATTTAAAAGGCTAATTATGCTCAGCTCTGACATCAGTAAAAGATAACATTTAAGTGCTATTAAACAAGAATATGGGGGAGTGGGGGAGGGAACGTTTACAAGTCCAGTTAGCAATAACCTGTCATGGCAATAATTCACATAAATTTCAATCTACAGATTGCATTCTTTCAACTGTGTCAACGTGGATATGCTGACTAAGCACTAATTGAATTGTGGCTAGCTGTAAATTACCGAAAGAACCATAAAAGATAACAAATTAAGGGGCTAGAAAAAGAGCACAGCTGGTAAGACCAGCCAACCTGGGTTCAATCCCAGCATCCCATCTGGTTCCCTGAGAACCACCAGGAGTAATCCCCCCCAAAAAAGATAACAAGTAACACCCCAAACAATGATGAGCACTATGCAACCCATACAAACAAAATTGTGTTTTAATAATATTGAAACAACCAGTAACGCAAAAGCAAACTGAAATTTGGTAGATGTCTTTTTTAAAAATACTATATACATACATATGCAGAGAGAAAAAATTAGGAATTTACAATTACCAGCAGAGATGGAACGTACCTCAATGGTAAAGCGCATGCCTTACAAAGGGATGGGGAAGGGCTGATGGACAGGCAGTCAGCTGAGATGGCACAGTGGGGAGGTCACTGGCCTTGCACTCTGTCAATGTGGATTACACCCCTGGCAACCCATATGTTCTTTGTGCACCACCAGGAGTGATTCTTGAGTGCGGGAGTAGGCCCAAAAGCACTGTTGGGTGTGGCCCAAACATCTCCCCACCACCACCACCAAAAAAAAAAAGAGAGGGAGGAAGGAGACAGGGAGTGAGAGGAGTGAACTGCTGGGAGGGCCTTGGGTCCCCCAACACTGAGTGGCCCCCACCAAAAACTAACAATCTGGAAGCTATTTTTATCCTTGTGAGCATTTTTATAATACAAGTTTATCTAAACTATCAATTTCCATAATTAATGGGAAAATTTTACAAGTTTTTTCACAGTATGATAACAATATATGTAATTTATGTGATTCATTAAACCTGTCCTTAAGCAAAATGGAGACAAATCTTAAAAAGGCAACAAATGATACCTCTATATATTTAAGATTCTTAAAACTAAGTTAGACTGAAAGTTTTGAAACAAAAAATGCAAATTAGAATTTAAGAAAAATAATTTTTAAATGGCTACATCTTAGCTGTGACATGTTCCTGTCATTCTAGAACAATTAACAGTCAAATGCCACAAAGAATAGTTATGAGAAAACTGTATTACAAGGTAACAAAGAATCATCCCAAATACCCCTAATGTAAATAATTAGGACAATACTAGATATCAGTATTTATACAACAATGACTTACGTAGAGAAGTGTGCATGAGTGTGCATGCATGTGTGTGCGTAAAAGTAGATCGCATTTAAGCACATCCAAACTACTCCCTGCAGAAATGATTCCTCTACAAAGGCACTAAATGGTGGGGCAAGTTAAAGAATTACCACTTTAGAGGAGACATTTTAAGACAAAACAGCCACTCAAATTCCCAGAAGACACCACATCGGCAGAGATCTCTCTGGGCCCCATACCCGGCCGGGCCAGTATCACCGGGACACCCCAGATGGAGCAAGTGCAGCCTCCCCGCCTACTCCAGATAGAATCGCAATGTACAAGAGCTTCCACAAGCAAGGCCCTCGGTATGCAGGCTCTAGGACGGAATCTCCAGGCCACATGGTGGCAGAGGACCTGGGCTGTGTTCCATGGTCCCCACGCGCACAGAAGACTGGCTGTCATGCCCACAACTTGCCGCCTCCTGGTGCCATTTTAGCATACCAACAACCCTGGCGCAGAGACTCTCAATCGAATCCCAAAATGGATTAGTGCCATACAGAGATGTCTCTGGAACCCAACCATTTACAATCTAGAAATTTATATTTACGATCGCAGCCACGTGAGTTCTCATGATATTCAAAATGAGCAATGAAAACTAAATTATCTAGCGTCTGCCCCTGGCAGGTAGGCTTGAACGGTGGTGGGAAAATTCTAGCAAAACATAATGCCCAAAATTAGAGACAGAGTACTGGAGAAATTACAGAGGCAGGGTGATGACTGGAATGTGGGGGGCGGGGGAGGGAATGCTGGGGATCTCAGTGGTGTAGAGTGTGCACTGGTGGAGGGATGAGTGTTCCATCATTATAAGGCTGAATCTCAAACATGAAAGCTTTGTAACTCTATCTCACGGTGATACAATAAAAAAGTAATCTGAAGTTCCCCATGCCCAATTCAATCAGCTTAATCAATGGCTGAACAAACAGCAGTACCCTACATTATTTTAAATAAATAAACAAAACAGCCACTCAAAATAATAGACAAAAACCCCTAGCCAAAAGTACAGAAATATTAAGCTCATTTTAGTACATACAATTTTAACTTGGAAAACAATTATTTTAATGGGCTGGAGAGATAGTACACAGGTAGGGCGCCAACCTTGCATATGACTGACCTGGGTTCAATCCACAGCACCTCATATGGTCCCTTGAACAACATCAAGATATTGATTCCCGAGTGCAAAGCCAGAAGTAACCCTGAGCATCAGCAGGTGCGACTCAAAAACCAAGTATTAATAATTTTTCAAAACAGTTCAGGGCTGGGAGCATTTGCAAGCAGAAAGCTCAGATTCATTCCCCAGGACTTCAATGTTCAAGGCACCCAGCAGGGAGAGAAGAGGGGACAACACAGGCAATAACAGAACAGTGCCGGGAATACAGTGTTCAAAGACAAAGCATGACCTTTACCTGTAAGTCTCACCTCCAGCCCAAAGTGTATTAACTGTATTACCCTCCCATCTCCCAGATACAGCACTACACAGTATTTATGAACAGACTTGTAAGACTTCCTATAGCTCTCAAATTCAAAAGCACATATTTTCTCATTTCATCACCTGTGAGATTAGATATTCATCTACTTCCCAATACAATGACAAAAAGGTTTTTTGGTTGAAGATAAATCTAAGATGCATATATTAAATATAAAATTAGCCCACATACTTCTAGGTAAAAATACATCTATATAAGTCAATTGAAAGACTGTAAAATCGTAGCTATTCAAAGTTTCAGCCTTTTCTGGGTTGTCTTTGTTTGGGGGTCACATCCTAAGGTGGGCTCAGGGGGACCATTGGGATGCCACAGATTGAACCCAAGTCAGTCATGTGCAAGATAAATGTTCTACCTGCTGTACTATCGTTCCACCCCTAAAGTTTCGGCTTTTGACCCCACCAAAAAATGAGAAGAAATGAACAGAAACTTCCTCAAAAAAGAAATACAAATGGCAGAAAGGCACATGAAAAACTTCTCTACATCACTAATAATCAGAGAGATGCAAATCAAAACAATGAGATATCATCTCACACCACAGAGACTGGCACACATCAAAAAGAACAAGAACAACCAATGCTGGTACGGATGTGGGGAGAAAGGGACTCTCTTTCATTGTTGGTGAGATGCTGACAGGTTCAGCCTTTTTGTAAAACAACATGGGTATTTTCAAAAACTAGAAACTGAGCTTCCATATGACCCCACAATACCACTTCTGGAATATATCCCGAGAGTGCAAAAAAGCACAGTAGAAATGACATCTGTACCTGAATGTTCATTGCAGCACTGTTCACAATAGCCAGAATCTGGAAACAACCTGAGTGTCCGAGAACAGACAACTGCTTAAAGAAACTTTGGTACATCCACACAATGGAATACTATGCAGCTGTTAGAAAAGAGAAAGTAATAAAATTTGCTTATAAGTGGATGGTCATGGAGAGTTTTGTGCTAAGTGAAATGAGTCAGAAAGAGAGGGAAACACATAGAATGACTGCCATTCATTTGTGGAATATAAAATAGCATAAGACTGATACCCAAGGACAATAGACACAAGGGCCAGGAAGATTGCTCCATGGTTGACAGCCTGCCTCTTGAGTTGGGGGGGGATGAAGGCAGCTGGAATAGAAAAGGGATCACTAAGTCAATGATGGCTGGAGGGACTGTGTGGGATGGGAGTTGTGTGCTGAAAGTAGATAAAGGACTAAACCTCTCAGTATCCGTACTGCAAACCATAATGCCCAAAAGTACAGAGTATGGGCGAAACAGTCTGCCACAGAGGCAAGGGGAGGGGCGGGTGGGGGGTACTGGGGACATTGGTGGTAGAAAATGTGCACTGGTG
>JAOXYA010000022.1:3211361-3224824 GCA_028565675.1 Sorex palustris | reverse complement strand
AGAGGGGCGGAGGAATCGAACTCGGGTCGGCCGTGTTGGCCGCGTGTAAGGCGAAAGCCCTACCGCTGTGCTATCGCAGCCGGACCATATAAATATATAATCTTTATATATGTAAATATATATGTATACATATACACAATATATACAGATATATGTGTGTGTATGTATATATATATATATATATATATTCTTTATTTATGTAAAGAAACAGAAGTTAGTCCAATGGAGGAAGATCCAGAACACTGTCTACTGTATGGCCTGTGGAAATCCTCTTTCCAAGCCTCAGCAGCTGCTCCAAGAAGGGCAAATCCATGACTCTGCATCACTGGGGAGTTGGGAGAAAGGAAGAAATGGGAACCCACTGGGTTAAGTCAGCTTCTGGTAACCAGCACGTGCTCACTTTTACCAAATCTAAAACAACATCCCTGGGGGAGTTTTGCTCCGAGAAGTAAGAGCTTCCTTGCAGCGGTCTCCATGCTGGACGAAGGCGACCATCGAATTCTGCCAGCGGTTCTTGTCTCACACCACTCTTCAGGCCCCCTCAGGCGGAGGCTTTGCCCCCTGCTTTGCACAGGTGGAGCCTCAGGGCTAGGGGAGCTGAGTGCAGTGAGCCCAGCTCCGGTGAGGCGTGGGTCCACTGGAGACCAACATGTTTATACATGTGGCAGCTTTTCTCTATCATTGTGTGGCGGACAATGAACCTATAAGTGAATTTTAAGATTGATTCTTAAAACAGTTGACAACTAGGGCCGGAGAGGTAGTACAGGGGAAAGACACTTGTCTTACATGCAGCAGACTCGGGTTCGATCCCTGGCACACAGTGTGGTCCTCTGAGCACTACCAGAAGTGATTTCTGAGCGCCCCTGATTACCACCACATGTGGTTGAAGACCAAAAATAAAATCCTCTACAGCTAATCTACATGTAACTGTGACTCTCCTTTGGCTGTGGATATACTGTGTCACAAGTATGATTTCCAAATTTATTTTAGTCCCTTCAATTTAATTACATGATGTTCAGTGTTTGCACAATGATTCAGGAGAATATGTTAAAAGTAACACATTTGATGGTAACTATATAATTGGTTTAAAAAATACTTTCAAAAACTATAAATGCCAAGACTTCATAGTAGCATTTTATTTTTCATATATATAGTAACATTTTAGAAAACAGAATTTGCAATTATTTTAAGCAGCCATGTGTAAAGAAATATGTAACCATGTGTTAAAAAACAGATTATAGAATTTATTTAGATGATACATGAAAGAAAAATCCATCTTTTTGTTTTAAACTGTCTGAATCGTGACAGAGTGAGATTTTGATATGAATGACCCAGCTAAATACTTCAATTTTCCACTTGGCAGGACATGAGACATAGCCAGGATGACTTCTGGATTAGTTCAAGAATATTTTAAAAATTCATAGTAAACTAATGTTAGTTTTAATATTATTATTTTTTTAAATATCATAGGTGCTATGAGTAGTATTCATGCTACTGAGTCATTTTTCTGAAATTTTAACTCGAATCTAGCATCAAGGAGTATTAGATGCTCGTTCATTTCATGGTTTTCGGTTGTTGGACAGGACAATACCCTAAATGCATCTCCAGCTCTTGGCCCGGCCTCCACATGCTGGTCCTTCACCCCTTTGACCTAATTGGAGAACTGTCTTAACACTCATAACGAAGACTCTTACTTACCTTGTTGAAGCATAGTAAATGGCCAAAGTCATTGGAACTGGAGATTTTGTTTCCAGAGCTGAGCCTCCGTGGGTGTGGGTGGAGGGTTGTTGGAAGGGACCCTGGATGCCGAGGGAGGTAAACAGGCTCTCTGGGCGTGGGTGAGGTATAGGATGGCATCTGCATGGAAGGATGAATAACAGTTTTGCAAATCCTGCTATAGCACTGTCCTGTCACACTGTCCTCCCGTTGTTCATTGATTTGCTCGAGCGGGCCCAGTAACGTCTCCATCATGAGACTTGTTGTTACTGTGTTGTTTGACATATCGAGTACGTCACAGGGAGCTTGCCAGGTTTTGCAATGAGGGCGAGATACTCTCGGTAGCTTGCCGGGCTCTCCGAGAGGGACGCAGGAATCGAACCCGACTCAGCCGGGCCAGCGGCGCACAAGGCAAACGCCCAACGCTCTACTGCTGTGCTATTGCTCCAGCCCAAATCCTGCTAGTTTGATTAAAACAATTAAATAAGTAAAAGCCGAGTGCTTTCACCATGCCACCCTGGAAGCTGAGTGCTGGCCCCGAGCAGCCTCCCTGACCAGGCAGGTGGCTCCCCACAGCCAGTACCGCATTTGCAGTTTCAGGAAACCTCCAGAAACACCTGCCGTAGTTGTGGGAGCCCTGCCTCATGGGAGAGGCCCCCTGTCGCCTAACAGAGCACATGCACTGGACCTGGCCTTCCACGAGGAAGCCGTCACTGAGGCTTTCCAATGCAGGTCAGGGCGTTTGTGGTGAGATGGTGCCGTACTGTAGCTCCGGAATGGGCCGCACTGTCTCCCCAGCTCTTGGGCCTCGGCGCCCACCGAGGGTCCCGCTGGGTCTTTATTTTATATTTTTAATTTTTATTAGTGAGACACCATGAGGTACAGTTGTAGACGTTACAAGTTTTTGTGCTTGGGTTTCAGTTATACAATGATCGAGTACCCATCCCTCCACCAGTGCCCATTCTCCACCTCCACTGATCCCAGTATCCCTTCTACCCCTCCATCCCCTTCATCCCACCCTGCCTCTGTGGCAGGGCGTTCCCTTTTGTTCTCTCTCTCCTTTTGGGTGCTCTGGTTTGCAAAAGAGGCATTGAGTGGCAATCATGTTTGGTATATAGTCTATTTTCAGCCTGCATCTCCCATCCTGGGAGGATCCTCCCAACACCCTCAAAAGGGATTTTAAAAACGTGTTCAAGAGGGCTGAAGGGCAAAGTGCAGCGTGTAAGCCGCCATCTTTCTGTCATGCAACCCAACCAAATTCAAGCCACAGCATATGGTTCTCTAGGCCCCAAACAAAAACAAAGAAAAAAACAAGTTTAAAATTTTAAGGTAGAGCCAGAGAGATATGACAAAGGCTAAGGTGCTTGCCTAGCATGTGGATGCATTCATGACACTGGATCAAATCCTGGAACTGCATATAATCTCCTGAGCACCACAAGTATAGAGCCAGGAGTAGTCCGTGAGCACTGTGGTGTGACCTCAACCCGCAAAAAGGATAATTATCAAAGGTAAAGATAAATGTAAAGATAAATAAAAATTTTAAAAAATTGTAAAGATAAAGAGATTAATTTAAAAAACCTATAAAAATAAGGAACTAGAACTTCTAGAGCTGAAATTCCATATATGAACTGAAAAATACACTGGATAGGATCATCAGCATGATCAGCACTGCAAAAGGAAAGAGCAGTGGGGCTTGACGATAAAGCTATTTTCAAAAATAGGCAGAGCCAAAGTGATTGACTAAGTCCTTCAATTGGAGGACTGGAGAGATACCTCAGAGGGCTGAAGCATGTGCTCTACAAGTGGCACCTCGGGGCTCAGACCCTGGCACTCTAATCTTCCTTAAATAGTGCAGCAGAAGGAGCTCTCAAGAACCACTAGGTGAGTACTCTCCTCCTCCACCAACCAAAACAATTTAAAATTTAAAATAAAAAATGTATAATTGGCGGTCCGAAAAAAAAATAGTAGGGACAAAAAAATACATTTAAAAAATAGTGGGCAACATTCTTTGAAAATTGTGGTAACTATAGATCACAAATTTTAAAAAAACTTCAGCAAAAATCAAAAGAGTACATCAGAATAAAATTCCTAAAAGGGGCCAGATAAATAGTACAGTGGGTAGGACACTGGCCTTGCACATGGCTGACTCAGCCATGTTCAATCCCCGGCACCTCCTATGGTCCCCTGAGTCCACCAAGAGTTATCCCTGAGCACAGAGCCAGGAGTAAGCCCTGATCACTGCCAGGTGTGGCCATAAAATGGCTGAAAATTAATAATATTTTGCTTTTGTTTTAGGCCCACATCCAGTGGCACTTGAGAGCTACTCTCAGCTTGACACTGGGAGTTGCTCCCAGGAGACTGTGTGATGGTAGGGATCAAACCCAGGACCTCCAATGCTGGCATGAGGTCTAACCCTTTGGCCAGCTTCCTTGCACTACAAAGGGCAATTTTATAGTAGCTAGAGAAAGGGATGCACGTGTACAGGGGAGCAGACTGGCTGACTTCTAGTCCAAAACCCTGCAAGTTAGAAGAAAATGAAAGGGAAGTGCTGAAGAAAAGAAACTTTACAGCCTAGATATCTATATCCTGAGGAAAATCAAGCCGTCAAAAATAAAAATCTTTTCAGGAAAACAAAAGCTGAGAGAGTTTATCACCAGCAGCTCTATATTACAGAAATTATTAATAAAGGTTTTCAAGTGGAAGGAAAACAATACCAGATGAAAAATGGGAAACACACAAGGAAATAAAGAGCTCTTTAAATGTAAGCATGTGGACAAATATAAAACATTTTTTTTAAATTTCTTTAAGATGTAATTAATTCTCTAAAGCAAAAATAACAACAATGCAGCCTGATATTTATAACATATGCACATGAAAAGTACTGAAAACAATAGTACAATAGAGGGAACATGGAAATGGAACTTGAGTTTTGTAAAGCTCTCATACACGAGGTAGATCATGACAAATTAAAGACAAAGAGACCAAACACAGATTTTTCAAAAAACAGAAGAATATAACTGCAAATTAAAAGAAGAGATAAAATTTGAAACTGAAAGAATGAAATAAAAATACAAGAGAGGCATAAAAAGAAAAGAAAGATGAGACAACGAGAACACAAATATCAAACTCAACCATACAACAGAGTCATTAAATGTCAACGTTTCAAGGATCCCAATGGATTGTCAAAATAATAAGAAAGTAAAAAGAAATTCATGCTATAGCATCTATTAATATTGCAATTAAATATTAACTGACAGATAAACAAGGTAAAAGGATGATTACAATCCACACAAATGAATCTAGGAAAAATATCTATAAAACATGTATCTGATAAAGGTCTTGCATTCAAGCTATGTAATGGCCTCTTCAAACTTATTAGTGAGAAACAACCCAATTTGACATTGGTAAAATATTTGAATAGACACTTTACCATGGAAGATATACAAATGACAAGTAAGCCTGTGAAAAAATACTTCACATAATTAATCTCTAGGGAAGACAAAACCACAATGAGCTTTTGCTAAAGACACTTTAGCAAGAAAATAAATTTAAAATGTTTATTTTATCTTGTATTTTATGTTATTTTCTTGTATGGGGGGCACATCCAGCAGTGCTCAGGGCTTACTCCTGTCCCTGCACTTAGGGATCACTCCTGACAGCACTCAGGGGACAATAGTGGGTATAAGGGATCATACCTTGGTAGGTGCGTAAGAGACTAGCTCCTTAAGTGCTGTACTCCAGCCCCTAGACAAAATTTGAGAAGCCTAACAACACCAGGTGTTGGCAAGGGTGTAGAATTTAATAGAAATGCCAACTAACATGACTTTGATGGGAGGAGGGTCCCAGGTTCCAACCCAGGGCAAAGTTTGTGCTCCTAACCCCCTGAAGTTCCAGTGAAGAGTTTGATCCAATGATGCCACTTCCAGGTATTTTTTCAACAGAAACAAAAATACCAATTCTTACAAATAGTTACACATCTTTATTCACAACAGACAAGCACTGGAAAGAACCCAAATGTGGATCAACTGGTGACTGCATAAACAATGTGTGTGATATTTATATCTGGAACATTGCTCAGAAATACAAAGGGTTGCTGACATATACAACATGGAAGAATCTCAAAAAGAATAAAAACATAGGGCCGGAGAGATAGGGGATTAGTGCACTTGCCCTGCCCGCTGCTAACTCTGGCTCAATCCCTGGCACTGTCTTTGAGCACCACCAGAAACAATCCCTAACACAGAGTTGGGAGTAGCCCCAGCACTGGCCCCTCTTCTAGAGTAATGTTGACCCATGTCTGGGCAAATAAAGGAAGTTCAATCTGAGTCTGTCTGTTCAGACAAACAAGCCCACTCTCATTTATCTGAAATGACTCGTTTCCATGACTCACACTTTATCTTCTCTTCAAATCAAGCACTTCATTTTTTAGTTTTATATCATCACACAGTGAAAAGTGGGTAAATTTTTGTTTTCATGATTGTTCTCATAGTTCTTGACCCTCCATGGCTGCGTACATCTGACACCTGTACCCCACATGGCAGGGTTTTGAGGGGGGAAAGGAGCACAGAGGAGGGGGTGATAACACACTGAGAGAGGCAGTTCCAATGAGTGAAGGCAGGCATGTCACTCCCACCTCATTTTCTTTTTTAAATTGAATTTTATCTTTATAAAGTTAACAATAATTTATTACACTTAATATTCAAACATCAATCCCACCACCATGCACCTTCCCACCATCGTGCACCTTCCCACCACCATAAGAGGAAAGTGTGTGAAGATTTTTGTATTTCATCCTGGAGCCATTAAGCCCTTGTATAAGAGTTACAAACATGTGTGTTAAACCCAAACAAATGTGTGCTACTTTTGATACATCAGTGGGATAGAGTAGAATCCAGGAATTCTGGAATTTAGAATACAATTATAGAGCAGATTCACTCACAGGTAAGGCATACTGTTGTTCTCTCCCAGGAACTTTATTTCAGAGTCTCTGGATCTTGGCTGTTGTTTAGATTCTATGGTGCCAGGGGCAACCCCACCTCATTTTCTCCTAAGATCAGAAATGCCATTCTCCCTCTGGTTGGCACTGTGAGAGGCTGAAACAAGAGAATGCTGAATGAGTTCATTCTGACTCAGAGTCCTTGGTAAGCCACGAAAACCATTTACAGAGGGTGAGTTTCTTCTCCTGGAAGAGGGTGCCTCATGCAAGCCATTCACTTTTCTAACCTGAGCTCAGGAACTTTTCAAGTTAATGTATTTTAAGCAATTTCCTGCTGGAAATCTCATTGATGCCACTTGAAGTGCTAATAATTCACATTGTAACTCCAGTCAGTTCCCTTGTCTGCTCTTGGCACATGGGGTGGAATCATTTTCATGCCTCACAATTGCTTTAATATACTGTAGAAGTTTGGACAAGACACCAGGCTCTTTGGGCCCCAGCTGCCACATCTGGAAAACTGAGGGGGTTGGACTAGGTAAGTGACCTTTGGGTTCCCCTGCACCCCAGATGAAAATGGTGTGGCACTGTAGCTTGCAGAATGCCATAAGGTGAAAAGAAGCATTTGTTAAGCAGACCAGAATGGTGGCAAGTTCACATTTTGCTGGGGGCTGGGATGCAAAGCTGAGTGAAACTCCACTTCCATTTTTGCTTTACTAAGGGCCAGACACAGAAGTGCAGGAGGTTGGATAACCAGAGGACTCTGGCATTAAATGCAGCTAAAGATAAGCACGAACACACAGACAGCCTGGCCTTAGGGGAGTGGGAAGAGGCTGTCCTTGGGATGAGACCTGGTAGCTCGTATCCCTATCCCAGGACCCCCACCCAGCCATGGAGTTCAGTGCCTGCTTCCAAGGTGCAGCTGAGGCATACCTACCTCTCTCCACCTACCTCAACAGGACCAGGCTGAAACCAACCTCTTCCACTGAACTGGATAATCAGAGAAGATTCCTGGGCTCCTGTAGCTGGAGCACAGAGTGGAGCCTCCCAGGAATCTGTGGATGGCACATGCTGTAACCCTCTCTTTCATGAGTTGCTCCTCTCTCCTGCTCCTTGCTGCTTTCTGAGATCTTCTCCCAGTCTCAAGCTGGGGTCATGGGTTTGGCTTTCCAGGAACCTGAAGGACTGTTTGAGGAGGTAAGAAAGGTCTCTCAGAGGGACTGTGGAGAGACACGTTCTAAAGTAGGAATGGGTTCCCACACATGCCCTGAGACACACTGGGATTGAGCACCAAATCAATATGTCCACTGCCCCTGGTGTGACTATCAGGGGTGGCCCCCTTTTAAAAAATAAAAATAGAATCTGACTGACCCAGATTTGATCCACAGCATCCCATATGGTCCCCTGAGCACTGCCTGGAGTAATTTCTGAGTATCACCAGGTGTGGCCCCAAATCAAAAATAAAATAAATAAATAAAAGCTAAAATAAGTGAGCAGCAGCAAAGCCCTTTCATGCAGGCTGTGCCATAACATTTGATCCGCTGGCTGCAAAGAATCTGGGTCCATTACAACCCATCTGCCAGACATACTGTCACCCCAAATCCAGCTTGCTAACCATGTGCTTCTAGAGAGGAAAAACTTCCCAGGGCTTGCCCCTCGGGTGCATTGCATGAGTGGTGTGAGGAGAGACATCGCCTGCTTTCAGGGAGTCGTCCCGGATCGCTTGTGACTGTCCAGTCACTGGGTATCCAGGTCAGTCCGTTATCGCTCAGCCCTGTCAGTCCATTATCACTCAGCCCCATCATTTCAGTCATCCCTCTGCCCTGTCATCCCACCTAGAGATCCAGAGGCCTGCTGCAAGGTAGCCAAGAGGAGGAGATCACATCTCCAGGCTTCATTCCCCACCCCCCAACCCCCACTGCCTTCTGCCCCAGAAGCAGAGTTCATTTAGTTTGCAAATGAGGGGAAGTTGGAACTGAACAGGGCTCTTCAAGGACAGAATGGGTGGAATCAAAATTTACAGCAGGGAGGTAAGGCAAAGGCTTCTTTCCTTGTGTGATGTTATTAGCTAGAATGAAAGCAATGAAAATCCCAAAAGGAACTCAAGGGAGAGGGGGAGGGGGAGGATGGAGGGCACAATAAGGGGGCTCAGAAAGAGAGGTTTGATTTTACAATTTTGGGTTTAAAGCCCATGTGTTTGCTAGAGACAGGGCCACAGATTTCATCCTAAGCTTCCTTACGTGGAGAGGAGGAATCTGCCAGTGACATTCTGGATTCCATGAGGTAAAAACAAACACATGGAACCACAGCAGTTGCTAAGGGGAAGCACAACACTCCGGGCCGAGCCCCCATCCAAACTGTCTGGGCTCTGGCTGAGTGGAATCAGAAGCAGCTGGAAAATGCTGCCCCAGTCAGCGGCAACATGTGGAGGGCTGCTCCTTGGGTCTCCCTTGACAGAAACGGTGCCATGGTGATAAAATGCAGCTGGGGAAAAGCAACTGCTGGGGTCTGACCTATATGATACGGCCAGACAGGGAGCATGCAAGTGGATTACTTAATTCGTAATTCAGGGGTATCTGGAAGGCTCTGACTGCACTTGCTAAAGGTAATTACTATTCCACAAATATGTCTCTTAGATGAAGATTTTTAAAACCTTCAGTAAAAGCAATAAGTTTGCCGACATCCTGGGGGCCCTGGGGGTGGGGCAGGGGCAACAGCAAGCATCAGCAGGTCCCCAACTCTGCTCTCCCTCTATCAGCCGCCTGGGCCCTGTCAGCACACTGGAGGCTCAGAAGCGAACCTCCAGATTTTCCTGAGTAGGATATCCAAGATTCCCCAGAGCCATACCTGGTGGTGCTTTAGGATCACTCTTGGTGAGCTCGGGGGACCATATGGGTGCTGGGGTTTGCCACATGCCATGCAAGCACCCTCCCCAATGGACTATGGTTTCAGGATGTAACTTTGCATCCTCAGCAACTCAGAGGCTTAGGGCAGATGTCCCCAGCCCATTTCTGCTCCAGGGAAGAAAAGCCACCTGCCACTCAATGAAGGCCTGGCAGAGGTTGACAGGTCACACATTTCCCACGACAAAGGAGCAAATTGTCCTCTTCTACTCTGTGACTGGAACTCCAAAGCTGGTAAGTACTCTTGGGAGATGTTAACTCAAAGTGAAGGTTTGGTTTGAAGTGGTCAAGGGTAAATAGGTAATAGAGGTGGAAATCTTAGGTTTTTAAATTTTTATTTTTGGCCGAACCCAGTGGTGCTCAATCATAGCTTAGGCATTGCTCCTAGGGGTCTCAGGGAACCATTTATGATGCTAGGGATCAAATCTAGTTGGCCACACCCAAGGCTGGTGCCATCCCCATGGCATCTCTCTGTTCCTGAAATTCTAGATTTTTTCCCATAAAGTTGAGGTAGCTGTGAGCTGGCTCTACTCTCTAACCCCACACAACAGGCAGCCAGCACTGCTCAGAGGTGGAAGTTTGAAAAAGGGGAGGAGCAGCATGGATAAAGATGAACTTTGGGAGAAGGACAAGAAAGAGAGGTGTTGAATTTAGACATGCCATAATCCTAAGGTTGGAAAAGACTTGCCTCAAAGTTGCAGTGGAGGGCTCCATTTAATGTTTCTCCATGGATCCCCTTCCAGGAAAACTGGCTGAGATTTTAGGGGATGTGGTACACCCAGTGGGGCTCAAGGGACCACGTGGGGCTGGAGACTGGACCTGGAGCCCTTACAAGCAAAGCACATGCTCCTGTCCTTTGAGCCAGCTCCGTAGTCCCTGGCTGCTCGTCAGAAAGAACAGAATACGTGTCTACAGTGGCAGCTCCTGTCCTCACTGTGCTAACTAGCTCATATGTTCAGGCTGTAACAAAACTAGGCCAATTTTTTCTCTTAGTGATTTTTACTCAGTGATTCCACATAACTCCCTGAAGCAAGTCTATTCCTTCTTTGAAATGTGAAACTTCAAACAAAATCTGCAGATAATACTCTGAGGCCCTGTTGTCTTCTTCTCTTCCCAAAGAACCTATTTCCATATTAGCTAACTTTCTCTCAACGAGGAGATACCAGATTTAGCAGATAATAATATAGGAGACCCAGCTGATTTGAGTTTTGGACAAACAAGGAATACGTTGGGGGCTTAAGTGTCCTCTATGTGGTATTTGGAATATACTTCACTGGAAAACTATTCCCTGTTTATCTGAATTTCAAATGTGCCTGACTATGGTTGAGCTTAGCACTTCTCAACTGGGGGGGCATATGACCCACTGGGACTCCAGGATATTCCAAGGGGCTGTAGGTGAAAGCTAAGTGAAGGGGGGGGAGGAGCATAGCACAAGACTGGGGTCCCACAGGAGGACACCAAGGCTGGCAGGGAATCACAGTGGGAAAAGGGTTCAGAAACACTTTTTTATCTAAGCTGACTCTAGATTTATATATTCATTTGTGATGTTGGTGAACCCCATGGTGGTTCACATGATTCGGGAGGAGAAAGACAGCCACTTTCTCCCAATCTGCATCTGCCACCTGGGACCCAGGGTTCTTGTCTTGCTCACAGGAAAGAATTTCAGGAGTAGACAAGCAGTGAAATAAAACATATTTTATTTGGAGGGGTTTTTTGAAGGGAAGGAGGGAGAGAAAGTGGGAGAGAGTACAGAGTAATAGAGACAGAGTAACGCACCCAAGAGAGAACACGAGCTTCTGCAAGGGGGAAAGAGCCCCTACACACATCCCAGCATTAGATAGGAAAGCATAAAAGTACACATCTCAAGAGGGGAGATGCAGGGGACACATGTGCTCAGGTACCGCATGTACTTGGCCACCTGGGCGCAAGCAGCACACGGGCTCAGGCAGCATATGTGTGCCCCTCCTTTGTTCATGGTGTCTTATAGACTCTTCTTGGGTTGTCTTGGTCTGGAAGTTCTGGAGTCTTCTTGGGGTTGGATCACATTTTAATCAGATTAAGGGAGAGGTCCAAGGGTTTGAGGAACTTCATGGGGAGGGGTCCAACCTCCTCAGGGTCTGCTGAAGGTCTTATCAGATTTGTTTTCTGTATCCACAGGATGGATCAGTTTTAGGATTTTCTTCCCAGAAGTTCTGTTTGAAGTCTGAAACCTGAGTTTCATTGCCAAGGGCCTTTTCCCATCTACCTGCCCACATAAATTTGCAACTGTTTTTGAAACACAATGTTGGGGCCGGAGTGATAGTACAGCAGTAGGGTGTTTGTATTGCATACAGCCCACCAGGATTTGATCTCTGGCACCCAATATGATTGCCTGAGCCCACCAGGAATGATTCCTGAGTTCAGAGCCAAGAGTAGCCCCTGAGCACCACTGGGTATGGCCCCCACCACCAAATTAAATTAAATTCAGTGTTGTAGTGCTAGGGCTGGAGCGATAGCACAGCCTTGGGGCGTCTGCCTTGCACGCAGCTGGCCCAGCCGAGCCGGGTTCGATTTCTACACTCCTCTCGGAGAGCCCGGCAAGATACTGAGAATATCTCGCCCACATGGCAAAGCCTGGCAAGCTACCCGGGACTTATTCAATATGCCAAACACAGTAACAACAAGTCTCACGATGGAGATGTTACTGGGCCCGCTGGAGCAAATCGATAAACAACAGGAGGATAGTGCACAGTGCAGGGCAGTAGTGCCTAGACATTAATATTCCAGGTGAGTCCAGAGCAGAGCCCAGGAAGGGTGAGAAAGGATGGTTGGGCTAAGGAAAGGGGCCATCACTCTCCTCCACCACCCCTGCTCATGTGCAGGATCCGGGTAAATTGCCCCCCAACCCCCACACTGAACATAGCATGGGCAGGAGAGGGATCGTCTGTGTCCCTCTGAGGCTTTTTTCTTTTTTACTTTTCAAGTTCAAATTTTAAAAGCTTTTTTTTTTTTTTAAGTGATAGGGTTACAACAGTGTTCAAGTTTCTACAATTGATATGCTCACTTCCACCACCCTGGCCCTCCACTAGTCCCCATGACCCCTCACATGTGGTCCTCCTTCTCTTTCACCACTGCCCCCTTCTTTGTTACTTGACAGTTATGTCCCAGGTGCACTCTGTTCTGTCCTTTGGCACTTTCTGCTTTCTGCATGCTCCAGACCCTCCACGTATGTTCTTGTGTTACTTCCTACTGACATACTTGTTCCTCTCCTGCCTCCCCCCAGACCTGGCCCTCGTAGGTCTGTATCTGACACCTGAGTTTTATTACAGATTGGTCTTATCCCAACTCTTCTTTTGTTTCTATATAAACCACAGATGATTGGGACCTTCCTGGATGTGTCCTTCTGTCCTGGCTTCCCCCCACCCCGCCCCCCAGATATGATGCCCTCCATCTCCATCTAAAATTGTCTGGAACTGTGTGATTTCATTTTTATAGTGGCTGCATAAGATTCCATTGAGTAGATGTATCATCTTTATCCATCCATTTATTGTTGTTGGACCGTTGGGTTGTTTCTCTAGTCTGGCTAAGTTGTACTAAGATAAACAAAGAGGTGTGCATGATTCTCTTTGAGTAATGTTTTTGTGTTTTGGAGTAGAGACCTAGAAGTGGGACTGCTGGACCAAGTGGGAGCTCCATTCCTACTTTTTGGAGGAATCTCCATGTTGTTGCCATAAAGGATAGACCAGGTGACCTTCTCATCAGCAGTGAATGAAGATTCCTTTTCTCCACAACCCCGCCAACACTTGGAGAGACCTTTCGCTGTCTCTAGTCATTATGGGTGGGTATTTTCAACCCAGGCCGGCTGCGATAGCACAGCGGTAGGGCGTTCGCCTTGCACGCAGCCAACATGGCCGACCCGAGTTCGATTCCTC
>JAOXYA010000022.1:3101720-3113129 GCA_028565675.1 Sorex palustris | reverse complement strand
TTTTGTGCTTGGGTTTCAATTATACAGTGATCAAACACCCATCCCTCCACCAGTGCCCATTTCCCACCACCACGGATCCCAGTAGCCCTCTCACCCCCCTATACCCCCCATCCCACCCTGCCTCTGTGTCAGGGCACTCCCTTTTGTTCTCTCTCTCCTATTGGGTGTTGTGGTTTGCACGAGAGGCATTGAGTGGCAATCATGTTCGGTCTATAGTCTACTTTCAGCATTCTTCTCCCATCCTGGGAGGATCCTCCCAGCACCCTTTATTTGGTGCTCCCTTCTCTATCTGAGCTCCCTTTTCTCCTAGCACGTGTGTCTGGCCTCCAAGCCATGGAGCAAAATTCCTGGTTCTAATCTCGGCCATTCCTGGGTGTTAGTCTCCTATTTTGTTACTTTATGTGGAACCCTCCTCTCGCCCTGCTTGCCTCCCTTCTGCTGACAGCCCACTGAGGCAGCCCTTTGAAGCTGGGCAGACACAGGCACTAGGGGGCTATGTCCCCTGTGACAGTCACCTCCAAGTCTCTGGCCATCGTAACCGGCCGTCTCCCTTGAGGAGGTGACCCCCGAGTCCTTGACAGCCAGGCCTGCACCTCAAGGTGCCTCTGTAGGCTGCCTGCAGCCGCAGGATGTCATTGGCTGGGCCTGGGCGCCTGGTTGGCCTCCGTGAGCACAGAGCCCCCACAGACCCGCACACCAATTGTGCGTCTGCTGGAGCTGCGGCTGACAATGCAACCTGCCTCTTCTTCTCTGACTGGACGGAGGGTGCTGCTCACCACAGAGCTATTCACCCGTGAGATCCTCGGGGTCAGTCGATGCTCAGGGGAGAAGGTGCTTTGAAGCGATGAGCGTTCACTTCTCTTAGGGACACCCGGGACATGGTCCCCTGGGTCAGCTTCTCCCCTCTCTGTATTCACGAGGACTTTGACCCTGTTTCCCGTCCTTCCCACCTGGACCACGGGAGGCAGGGAAGGGGAAGCACCCACGTGGCACCGAGCCACGATCCAGGGGAGGAGATGGTGATGGGACCTCAAGCTCGGGATCAGCAGCGTGCATTCAGTTATATTAGCACCGGAGGATGGAGGGTAGGAGATGTACAAGGTTCATTGCTGCTACACCAACCCTGTCACCCCTCACTCTGCTGAGGCTCAAGGACATCCACTTCTCTCCAGTCTCTTTGATCACTTGATCACTCGACTTCCCGTTAATCATCGATTTGCTCGAGCAGGCACCTGTACCATCTCCATTCGTCCCTGTCGCGTGCTAGTGTCGCCCAGTGGCTTCTTCTTTTCGTTTATTTGGTGACTCCTTCAGGGTCAGGGGAATGGACCCATTGTAATTACTGGTTTTGGCATATCAAATATGCAGCGGAGAGCTTGCCAGGCTCTGCCAGTATATTCCAGTGTCCTATTTAGTATATTTCTGTGCAGAAAAAAAAAACTTCTCAAGTGTAACGCTACTTGATCACTTGATCACTTGACTTCCCGTTAATCGTCGATTTGCTCGAGCAGGCGCCGGTAACATCTCCATTTGTTCCTGTCGCGTGCTAGTGTAGCCCAATGGCATCTGTTTGTTCTAGGAACACAAAGAGCCTCAAACTGATTGTTCATGATCTTGATGAAGAAGTCTGACCATCTGGTAGGTGGGCTACCAGGAATGCTACTTGCTTTTTTTTTTTTCTAAAATGCCAGTGCTTATAGCTAAGATTTGGAATCAACCTAGATGACATTGACGATGGTGTGGTGTGTATGTATACACAAAAGTAAGCTGTGAATACGTACATACCCAAACAGTTTTAAGGAATGTTGAAGCCATGCAGTTCTCGGCAACATCCATGGAAAGGGAAGGTGTCGTGTTTAATGAAGTAAGCCAGAAGGATAAACACAGGATGATCTCACTCGTATGTGCTATTTAGAATAACTGGGCGAGGGAATGCTGTTTTAAAGGGAGGTGGGGGGGGGCCTGATCAACCTTGGCCCCAGAACATAAGGAGGAGAAGAAAGAAAGAGAGAAGCAGAGGAGAAGAGACAGATGAGAAGCCACAGGTCCAGGTCAGGGGACGAAGGTGCAAAGGGATGACGGAGCCAAACATCCACACCACAGAGGCAACAGCACTGAAATCAAGAGACCCAAACCCTGACACCCAAACTTAGAAAGGTGCTTGTCAAGAGGGCAGGCTGGAGGGGTGGGTATGGGAGGCACCTGGGCACTTTGGTGGAGGGAAGTTGACACTCCTGGTGGGATGGGAGCTACAGTATGGTATGTCTATGTCTGAAGAGAAACCCAAAGCTGACTAGCAGTAGAATCACCACAAAATTGACTTCGGATGACCAGAGTTTATACGGGACTTGCTAGGGAAAATATTTTTTAGTAAAAATATATCTATCAAACTGTAAGGGGTATACTTATATTAAAATCTATTCATTGTTTGTTTGAAATTAAAATATATATTTAATATTATGTCTAATGCTCAACTATGAAGAACTCTGTAAATCACGGTGCCTTTCTTTAATGTGAAGGAGAGAGAGAGAGAGAGAGAGAGAGAGAGAGAGAGAGAGAGAGAGAGAGAGGCTGGGGGGGAGTTTTTCTGTGGGTCTTTTCTGTCACTACTGCAGAAAATTTTCTTTATCTGGGGGCTTGGATCCGGCCCACAGTACTCAACCCACGTGACTTTCGGGCCTCTAGTCAAAGGAGTGACCACAGTGACCTGCATTTATGCAGCTTAATTGTTGGTATTCGGTATTGGCACCAACAGAAAGCAGAGACGTTTTTCTATAACATTCCCAGGTGGGACTCAAGCTTCCACGTTCTGATTTTTTCATTCTAATTTCACATCCAGCGGTACCGCCCAACTGTGGAATGACACGCAGCGCAGATTAAAGCTTTTTTGGAGCCACTAATTGAGCAACAGTTTTCACATAGCCCTTTGGAGCCATCAGGCCATCTGATTCATCCCTGAAACACAATCCTAGGAGTTTTAGCTTTTTATTCCTCTTCCGAAATCACTAGGAATCTTGCTGTCCTCAGTGGTGAGTGACAGACCCCACCCATCGGTCCTTATGTGTAAATCACAGTGCGTGCCGTGTGGCAGGTGACGCCTCCCTCCTTCTCTGCACCCCCTTCCTCGGTCATATGCACATCTGTTGTGGGCAGTGGGGAGCAGGCCCAGATTCCTGCTGCAGATCCACGGAATCTAGGGAGCGAGAGAGTGGGGAAACAGCACCCCCATCTGGCAGCATCGAGCCTGCCCGAAGGCGTGTCCCAGAATTCCCAGGGCGGCGGCCTTGCTTCCCGCCTCCTGTCAGTGCTTGTCACATTGCGGGTCCGTAAAATGTTGACGCCCAGTCTATGGGCTTGGTGGGCAAGGCCATGTGCTATTCGTGTACTCCGCAGGGGAGAGGCCGTGTGCGGCTCGTGTACTCGGTGGCGGAGAGGCCGTGTGCTGCTTGTGTGCTCAAAGGGTAAGAGGCCATGTGCTGCTCGTGTACCTGGTGGGGGAAAGGCCACGTGCTGCTAGTGTATCCAACAGGGAAGAGGCCATGTGCTGCTCATGTACTCGGCAGGGGAGAGGCCGTGTGCTGCTCGTGTACCCAATAGGGGGAAGGCCATGTGCTGCTCATGCACTGGGTGGGGGCGAGGCCATGTGCTGCTCATGTACTCAGAGGAGGAAAGGCCGTGTGCTACTCATGTACCTGGAAGGGGAGAGGCCGTGTCCTGCTCATGTATTTGCAGGGGAGAGGCCGTGTACTGTCTGTTTTGATTCCTCGGCATTGGCCCAGGGATGCAGCCCCACAAGGTGCTGTGGGTGGGATTATCCTAGCGAGGAGGGTCCCCCGACCCTCTGATGTGAAGTGGAGTGAGGCAGACGTGGGAATATTCTCAGCTGACAGTGAGGGGCTTCCTGGAGTCTGAGAGACCGGGACATCCAGGTGGTGGGGAGCCAGGGAGGTTCCGGGTCTCTCCGTGCCCAGCTGGGGCTCGTGGACTTTGTCCTGATGCACAAGGAGTCCAGGGGAAACTTATGGCCACATCTTTCAGGGAAAAGACACTTCATCTTGGTGTGGAGGGGGGCCAGAGGGGATCACTTCTCCCGTTGCATCGGCCCTTGGTTGCTCCCTTGCCGTGTACTTTAGGGCCCACATATGTGAGAGATCGTCCGTCCCACCCCCCTGACTGGCTTCACCTGGAAGGGTATCCTCTCATTCCATCCATGTTGCTTAGAATTGCTTGGCTTTGTTCTTGATTCGAGCGTCCTGGCATTCCATTGTTTGTGGAGACCACACCTTCCTGATGCCTTCACCTGTTGTTGGGCATCTGGGTCACTTCCATGTCTTGGAGATTGTGCTGAGTGCAGCCAAGTATACGTCTTGCAGAGATCGCTGCCAATTCACAGTGTCTTGGGGTGAGTGTCAAGAAGTGGTACCTGCAACCTTGGTTTGATCCCTCTCTGCTGCCCATTCATGTAGAACCTTTCCTGTGTGCTGGCCCCAGGGTTAAGGCATCAGTGAGCGGCTGTACCAGGGTCGTTGGCTGTATCCGGGCTATTGGCCATACCCAGACTATTGGTTGTACCAAGGCCATTGGCTGTACCAGGTTGTTGGCTGAACCCAGGCTGTTGGCTGAACCCAGGCTGTTGGCTGTACCCAAGTTGTTAATTGTACCGGGCTGTTGGTTGTACCCCAGCCATTGGCTGTACTGAGATCACTGGCTGTACCTGGGCTGCTGGTTGTACCAAGGCCATTGGCTGTACCCGGGCCGTTGGCAGTGCCCAGGCCATTGGCTGCACCAAGACTGTTGCCTGTACCCAAGCCATTGACTGCACCTGGACCATTGGCTTTACCTAGGCCATTGTCTATGCCCCACCCATTGACTGTGCCCCAGCAGAGACCCTACTGAATCTTAGTCCTAAACTCACTGGAGAGGAAACCCCACATCTCTGCTCCTGTCTCTAGGATATCTGCTCAGTGGGAATTCCAGGTCACCCCCTCATGCTGCCACTAGTGCTGGGGTGCTGGTGGGTGCGTTGGAGGCTCCACATAGGTCTGCTTCCAAAGAGTGGAAGAACCCAGCAGTCTCTGTCCTTTCATATGGGATGGACTATGGTCACCATTGTTCTGGGTCCAGGGGGTGGAGGGAGCCAGGGTTCACATCACATTCCCACACCCCCACAAGACACAAGCCGTGGAAGGCCCAGAAAATTCTCTCTAAGCACCTGGACAGGGGAAGCCGGTGGCATCTGTGAACAGCCCAGAAAGGGGTCCTGAGTCAGGGTGCCACCGGACTCAGAATCAGACACTGCCGAGTAAGCCACCACTGCAAGATTCTGGTCACCGGAGTTACTGCCCGTCACATTCAGCCCATCTAAGTGGATGCTTCCATTCAGCAGAGCCATGCGCCCCTAGCCTGGGATGAAGAGATTTCTAAAGTGATGTTTCAGGGTAGGAGAATCAGTGCTCATTAATTTCAAGTCTCTGGGGAGGGAAGAAAGGTTTAAAAGCCCATGATCTGGCGGTACACAGACAGTACAGGGATATGGTGCTTCCTTTGCACATCATGGCCAACTCTGGTTTGATCCCCGGCACACAGAGGGTCCCCTGAGCACTGCCAAGATTGATCTCTGAGCACAGAGCCGGGGTAATCGCCGAGTGCTGCCAGGTGTGGCCCTCAGGCAGTCACAGGCCAGCAAGCTTCTAGGAGTGAGGACAGAGAGGGGACGAGGTGACGAAGATGGCCATGTGGCACGTTGGTAAAAGAAGCCAGGAGTTGAACCTGACCTGCGGGCACACAGCCCGTGCTTGGCCCATCAGGATTCATGTGTTTGCTTAAGTCATGGTCAGTATGTACCACCTGCACCCCTACCCATCCCCAAGTGATAATGCCAATGTCCTTTCCTCTGGGACGGGCCCCTCTGGCCACAGAGGCTTCCGCACTGGAGGGGGTCTCAGGCCGTGATTGGAGAGGGCTAACTTCGACATGTACACACAGGTTTGCAGAGGCGGGAAGGCCAAATGGAGGTGGGTGGGAGGGCAAGGACAGCACTTGAAAATTAATATTTAACCCCTAAGAAGTGACCCTCTAAAACAGTGCTCCCCGTTGAAGACCACAAATTGTGGATGATCCTGGTGTGGTTGCTCAGACTCTGGCAGGAATGGCCCCGTTCTGTCACAGCAGTGCTCATTCAGAGCCAATGCCTTCGGGTCATGACAGTTGGGGTCTCTCTCACCGTATCTAATACAGGCAATGCCGTGGAAAGGGGTGCAACTGGCATGGACACAGTTGACAGACGGGAGTGGACTGCGGTGTGGCCACTGTCTCTGCCCAGACAGTGGGTCTCGGAGAGAAAGTTCCGTGCGTGGGCTCCGTTGGGGTGTGCCATAACGATTTGTTGGAAATTATATTGAATAATTTATATTCAATAATTTATAGTCGATATTTAGTGTATCAGTGGGGACTTCTCAGAATGTATGCATTGAGTTTTCCAAAAATTTCATTCGCTCTGGGTTTTGAACTTTTTTGAGGCTAACGTAGGATGAGAATTTGCATTCCCCAACCCCCCCCCCGCAAAAACAAACCAACAAACAAATACAATTTTCCATGACACATTTGGCTCAGTGATGCCCTCATTAGGCAGGAAATCAGAGCATTTCGTTCCCTCTAAACACCTCACCTCCTTACAGCATTTACCAAGACACGCTGTGCTTAGGGTCAAAGGGGAGGGGGGAAAAAATCAACAAAAGTTGGCTTTTTACAAACATCCCGGTGGTTGGGATGGAAATGGGAGGAGACTCCCATTTCCTTTCATCTGTGTCACTCAGAAAAATGTCCCTGACCTGAATATGCAGCGTCTTCCCTTCTGTGCCCACATTTCTGGCTTGATTGGGGTCACTGGGCTCTCGGCACTCGGGCAGGGGGCTTGGGGGAGGCGAGGCGAGCTCCCCACGGGCTCTCCCTGCTCTGCGGGACCCAAGCCACATGGGGGACACTGCGGGCCCAGTGCCCGGCTGCTGTCATCTGGGCTCTGCTGTGGGCAAGAAACACCAGCTTCCCGTGGCCGGAAGACGCTGGAAAAAGCCTGTGCCGGGCCCTTGGAGAAGCTGTGCCGCGCCCCGCGGGCGTCCTAGCTGTTGTCCTAAATTGAGATGACAGTGTTGCTCACATCCACTGGCTCCCGCGCGCGTCTCGGCCTGCTGGGCTCCATATCCATTAATGCAGGAGTGTCCAAGCGTCCTGCCGGGAAAGCAATTTGTTCCGCAGTGGGGCATCGGGAAGCAGCTGGTCGAGGCAGCCATCAGGGGTGAGGGTAGGGGCAAGTAGTGTTTTTCTCGCTTCCGTGGAAATCTTGCTCAATGTCGCGCCTCCCTCAGCCTCCCCTCTTGTCCATGAGCGGGCACGGCGTGGTCCCCTCGTGGAGAGCCTGCTCCCCACACAGCCTGGGCTTCGGAACAGGCACCTGGCAGCAACAGACACATTCTTCACGGAGTTTCTAATGCCTCCGGGGAGAAGGTGCGCTTGGAAACATTCAGTTAAATATCACACTCAAGTCTATGTGCATTCCCCAGAGGAAACCGGAGTTCCTCGACGCCGTCATTACACTTGCTCCCCTCACCCTTTCTGATCTACTCCCCAGCCCCAGCAAGGATGGAACTTGAAGAAAGCTCCCCAGATCCCTGGGTCAGGGGGTCCTGCACACGTGTTCCTGTGCTGTGTGCGGGAGTGACATGCCCGATCAGGAACTGCAGCGGAGAAATGGTGCAGCGGGTAGCAGGAACTGCAGCCGGAGAGATGGTGCAGCAGGTCGGGTCCTGGCCTGGCAGAAGCCACCCCCAGTTTGATCCTCCTCAGCACCACCTATGGTCCCCCAAGCCCACCAGGAGCAAGCCCTATGCACAGAGCAGAAGCCAGCCCCGAGCAGCTCCGGGTGTGTGCAAGTGACAGCAAGAGCAGACTCGGCCCTGAAAAGGCAGCCCAGGAGTGCCCGAGGAGCCAGACAGTGATGCTGGCGGTGCCGGTCCATGCTCTTTGGTTGCCTCAGTGAAGCACCCCAGGAGAGACGCCCCTGCCTCCCCAGCCCTGCTGGCTAGAAGTGGGCTGAGTACACGACTCACTGAGCTTCGTGGGAGCCCCCAAACGCGGCATGGCCCAGGGGCAGGCCTCATGCCCCAAGGCGATTGATGCAGGTCTTTGTTCCAGGGCAAGGTGGGTGTGTTTCACATTGAGAAGGCAGCACATTCCCGGTCCAGCTGCCCAGAGTCCTAGCCATAGTCCTGGGGCCGTCTTCTGGGGGGCTTTATCTCACACAGGTGTGGCCCTAACTTCGTGATGCTTTCAGCGTTTCCCCAGCTCTGGAAAGAGGGGCTGGCAGCAGTTGCCCTGAAGTGGAGAGCGTGGTCTCCTGAGAGCCCTGGAGAACCAAGGCAGGCGAATGGAGCCTAGATTGTCCCCACGTGATCGCTGTGGGTTCTGCTGCATACTTCCAATCCGGGCAGAGCTGGCCACTTCCGCTCTCCCTCCCAACCTGAGGCTCACGCGTCTCCAGGGCCCTGCAATACCCAGGAAGACAAACACCAGCCTGGAGTTCCCAAGTGATGCGGGCATCTCCAGAGACAGGGCACTCCTGCTGAGGGTGACACAGCTGCTCCTCTCTCTGGGTTTGGCAGGCAGTTCCCACAATCCGTTTTGGGGACCATCAGGGACTCTGACGATAAGCTGGCACCGACCTTCACTGCCTGCTCTACGAGGTCGACCAGAGAGCATCTCTCCTGTCTTGACTTAGTTTCACTCTGGAAGGCCAGCCCCCTCCTGGGTGGACTCCCATCCCACGCTGGGGTCCTCTTGGACACTGACCAAGGTCTTGTGGCAGGCCACCCATCACTTGTCACGTGAGCCTCCTGCAGAGTTGGCGCTCTGGTCATCCACTAAACAGAGGCCATGGTGACCACTTCACGGTACCCTCCACTACTATCATTTCTGTGGACGTTTACCCACTGGCCTCTGCAGGTGGCCAGGCTCTGTTCCCTGGACATAGCACCCGCTGCGGGGAATCAGCGACTTGGGTTTGGAACTGAGCATGGAGAGCAGCCTCTGGGGCCGGAGTGCTCTCGGAGGGGCTGTTGGTCACTGGGTTGCTCAGCAAGCACTTCGCACTGCCTCTGTGGTGTCGGACTTAGGGCCAGAGCCCCACTGCAGCCAGGCCTCTCCCTCGGAGGCTGGAGCACTATTTCTGGGTCCAACTGCAGCCCCTGCTCTGTGGGGTGACCGCCAGCACTGCGTCAAGGCCCTGTCACCGGAGTAGCAGGCCTAGTGTCTCACAGCGCTGGAAGGGGTCAGAGCTGCAGGGTAGGGTCAGTCTCAGCCTCATGGCCCCCACTCAGTGGTGGGCAGCGAGGGACATGACCACCCCTGCCTCACTGTCCTCACCGCCTGCAACAGTGACTCCCAGAACCCAGAGATACAGGCTCTGCCTCCCACCTCCTAGAAGCCAGATATCCCGGTGTCTTTGCCAGGACCCACACCACACGCTGACAGCTTCTCAGTTCCGCCCACCCAAAGGTGTGACCCTCTTCTTCATTCCATCCTCCAGCTTCTGTTCTCTAAAATCATTCAAGCAGCACCAACAAGCATCACCATGGAACAGGGATTCCCAGCAAAGGCTCACTCCGTTTCCCCAAGAGCCTTCATTTGCCGACGTCCAGATCAGAAGAGGACACGGAGTCCTGTGTGTGCATCATACAACCACAGAGGAGGACACAGAGTCCTGTGTGTGTGTCACACAATCACAGAGATGGAGAATGGAGTGCTATGTGTGCATCACACAACTGCAGAGATGGGACACAGAGTCAGTGTGTGTCACACAACCACAGAGATGGCCTGTGGTGTGCGTCACCCAACTACAGACATGGGACACAGAGTCCTGTGTATGCGCCACACAACCACAGGGATGGGACATGGAACACTGTGTGTGTAATACTTGGAAGTGTGTGACTGCTGTGTGTCACGCAGACCCGTGTGCTGTGCTGCTGGCCCCAGCCATCTGCCTGGCGTGCCTGTGTGGACCCTCGGCCACCTCAAGGCCTGCCTGTGGTTTCCTTGCCCACTTGGGTGGGGGTGGTTCCTCACAGAAGCAGAATTTGAGCAGACTGAGGAGCACTCAGTTCTGGGGTCCTGTGGTTTGCCCACAGGAATAGAGCAAGCTGGGTTTTCTCCAGGGTCTTCGGCTCCAGATCCAGAAGGCTGGTCCTAGAGAATGGACTCAAACACACTGGCCTGGCCACACTGGGCTCTCCCTGGCCTCCCCACTGCATGGGCATGTGCTGCCCTCTCAGAGAGAGAGCTGGGTGCTGGGTGCTGGGTCCTCGGGGTTCCAGAGGCAGGCGGCAACAGACAGGTGCTGTGTGGTTTCTCCTGCTAGTTGCCCTGCTGGGTTGTCTTGGTGATGAGGATGATGATGAGTGAGAAAAAAAAAGTCAGCTCTGAGGCCTGTGAGCCAGACATGGCTTTCAAGAGCAGTGGAGGAACTGGGAGGGAGACTTCTAGAAGCATCCTCTGGGCTGTCCTGACAGATGCAGCCGTGGCCGCGGTGGCTGATGGGAGGGAAGATCATGCTCCTCCGTCCTGCCCCGCGCAGAGCTGTCCTGGGCCGTGAGGGCCAGTGCCCCTGGAGCCCGGCACCCCATTAGCAGTGCTCGGAGGGCTTCTTAAAAGCTTGGTGGATGGTTATTTTCCGTAATTATCTGCAGTCCTTGCAGGTCATTGAGATAAATCACATAACGTTGAACTTCACAGTCTTAGAGGGAGAAAAATTATCTCCTTTCCCAGGGATTATCAGGTTATTAATTTTTTTCAGTGCAAGTGTGAAAAGCCATTAGCTTTTTTTTTTCTTTTCCTTAAATACCTAGTTCTACTGGGTGATTATGCTAAAGCAGTTGTAATTTCCATTGGCTAAAAGCCCATTAAGAGAGAGTCAAGGGCTGTCAAGGTGAGAACCATCCAATTAATACGTCCTTGCCGTCCGGTTTCTGAGCGGCGGTGAAGGCTAGAGAGGCCCAAACCCTGGACATGGCCGAGGAATTTCCCCCTTTTCGTCTTGATCCCTCCCATCCTCAGTGGCGACGAGAACGTGCCTCAGTGGCTGTGGAAGAAGAATCGAAGACCCGCTGGAATCATACAACTTATTCTTCCGTCCAGTGGTAGCCTCTGCACACTAACATCCAAGCCTCAGAGCCAGAGACGTCCCCAGGGCCGAGCAGAAACCGACAGTCCTGCATAAAGAGCTGGACAAGAACCCCTCCCCAAATGACTGGCCAGAAAGGAGAGCTTGTGGAAGAGGACACAGTGGGCAGAAACCCACGGAAATCCCCACTAAGGCAGTGACCATCTAACCTCTCCCAGGGACCTCCCAGTCATCCTTAC
>JAOXYA010000022.1:3079751-3091512 GCA_028565675.1 Sorex palustris | reverse complement strand
TCTCTGGGATATATTCCCAGGAGTGGTATTGCTGGGTCAAATGGGAGCTCAATTTCTAATTTTTTGAGAATCGTCCGAGGTATTTGTATTTAAATGCAAATATATGTGAAGTTTATTAGCTCTTGGATAACTCATTCAGGATGTCTTGCAAATGCCATTCCCCAGCTCTGCTGAAGGGCAGTTATTCGTCCGCAATTTTCTGTTATAATGGCCAATGGTAATTCCTAGTATGTGCTGGATAACAGGGCCTCCTGGTCCTCCTCACAATAACCATCACATTTCATATCCCGATGCAATGGCACCACCCAGAGAGGCTTTACGTCCACGAGTAAGTGGCATGGTCAGGGGTGGAGAGTGTGAGGCGTGAGCCCTTGGCAGAGTTTCTGCCCCAGACAGGCTGCTCCATGCCCAGTGCTCCAGGGCTCCACCTTGCTCTCAGAATGGTGTGTTTGAGCAGCAGATGACATCAGGCACTTGGGCAGCCTGGGAGCGCCCATCACCCACTCAGGCCTGTTGTCTCAGAAGAGCCAGGGGGAGCCTGGGGATTGAATCTGGCTGAAACCGTCACTTGGCACAGGCAGGCGCCATGGGTTGGTTCTCCCTCCCCCAACCCATGTGTGTTTCCATCTCCCTTCTGCAGCTGCCCCCATCCCCTGCCTCCCAGAGTGTTCTAGAAAGCCAGGGAGCAGCAGTTCCGCATTCTTCAGTAAATGCGCTGCCCTGGTCTGGATGGGTTCTGTTGTAAAGCGTATGTGAAAACCCCGCCACAAATGGGCCCTGCACCCTCCACGGAGTGTTCCAACCGCTTCCACCCTGCTGGCGCCATCTTCCAGACCCCCGAACTGCCCCCTCGGCTCGAGAACCCAGCCCTGCTCACCAGGAGAAGTTGCCAGCAGCCTGCGCGTTGTGTCACGTAATGCTTCTAGCGCGTTTGAAGCAAAACCGTCACCTTTTCAGATGCTGAGTGGGGGATCCCACCAAGAACAATTAGCCGCACTGCTGGGTTAAGGCTCTTGGCTTTTCCTCGAGATGCCTCGCCAGCCGGCATCATCCGAGTTAATTAACAGACAGAATGTTCGCCCCAGCCATCCGCCCGGCCCTTGGCCCCTGCCCACAGAGAGAGCCACGTGCCACCTCATCGACCCCCTTCTCTGTGGGCCCCCGGCAGCCTGGAAGCAGCCCCTCCACATCCACCCCTCCCTCTTCCTGCTACCTGAACCCTCAAGCACATCCTCATTTCCTCGCAACTCCAGATTGTCCCAGTTAGAGCCCATGACTGCAAAAAATGTCCCACTAACTCCCACACGTCTTTGGGGTTCTCAGAAATTAATCGCTGTGCAGCTAAACTGCCAAGGGAACAATGGGGGGGTCTCCTGCCTCCCCGGCCATCGGCACCCCACAACTCTTCTTTCCTCTGCAGCCTTTTCCATCAATATCTTTGACCATGGGGAACCTTCACAAACTGTTTCCGCTTCAACAAGCTTTGTGAGATGAGTTGAAAACAGGAACGCTTGGCATTTCTTAAGGAAAAAGCATTTTAAGGACTTGGTTTTATTTTTGAGCTAGCTTTTCTTTTGAGACATATACCAATTAGGAGCTTGAGAGATAATACCGCAGGTAAGGCACTGGTCTTGCAGACAGCCAACCCAAGTTTGACCCCTGGACCCCATACAGTCCCCTAAGTCTGCTAGGAGTGACCCCTCAGCAGAGAACCAGGAGTGATCCCTAAGTACCACCAGGTGTGGCCCAAAAACAAACAACCATGTGCCAGTTAGGACAGAGAGAGGAGTCAGGGATGTATGCCTTGTGCATATAAGGCCCTTGGTTCAATCCCCAGCACCACATGTGCTCCCTACCCCACTTCATAGCAATGCCAGGCCCCCCAGTCCTACTGGTTGTAACCCTAGCTTTGGTGGACCCAGTCCCTCTGCTCAAGCAGTACCTCATCGGCAAGCCCAAGTACTGAACCCTTGACCCAGCTGGATATCACTGGGAGTGACCCCCAGAGTCCCTGTTTGGGATCCCTCAAAAATGACACCAATTGCAGTAATAAATTATTGCCTCAAAAATAGCATCTTCTGGGGCTGGAGCGATAGCACAGCAGGTAGGGCGTTTTGCCCTGTAAGCAGAGAACCCAGGTCCGATTCCCAGAATCCCATATGGTCCCCGGAGCACCTCCAGGAGTAATTCCTGAGTGCATGAGCCAGGAGTAACCTCTGTGCATTGCTGGGTGTGACCCAGAAAGCAAAATAATAATAATAATAATAATAATAATAATAATAATAAATAGCACCTTCCAAGGGAAGATTCCTACATCCAGCTAATCCTTGATATTCTGAGCTCTCACACGCAGAACTTCCCATAAGAATCCCACTGCCCTCTTATTACATCAAACCCTAAGTGAGGGCACTCGGCCGTTTTGTGCTGTGGCTCCCTTGGCACTTTGACGGAAATGTTGAGCATTTATCTTCGAATATTATTTTTAAGGCAGAAAATGAAATGCATAGAATTCAGATAAAATCTAACCAGCCATATAACAAAATTAGCTTTGTGATTTCCTTATTAGTGTGCACGCTAAGTCGTTGCCTTTAAAATACTTTTGGATGCAAGGTCAGCCTTGCCATTTAAGATAGGTTGTTGCCAAGATGTTCCGCTCAGTGAGAGTGAGAGCTGTAGCCCATGGCTGGGGTGGGGGCAGTATTTGGCTTCCCTCCTCCACTTTTGGAATGGTCTTGAAATGGTCATAGATGAGAACACTGGAAGCGCATGCTGGCGGGCAGAGAGAAGGAAACATGGACCTGCACCTAGCGTCCAGCTTGGGTACACAGCAGACGGCAGTTCCTGCAGTCTCTACCCGGGTTCCTGCAGTCTCCTCCTTGGGTTCCTGCAGTCTCCTCCCTGGGTTCCTACAGTCTCTTCCTGGGTTCCCGCAGTCTCCTCCCTGGGTTCCTGCGGTCTCTCCCTGGGTTCCTGCAGTCTCCTCCCGGGGTTCCTGTGGTCTCTTCCTGGGTTCCCACAGTCTCCTCCCCGGGTTCCTGCAGTCTCTCCTTGATGGTGCACAGGACAAATCTGGCCTTCCCAGCTGCCAACCGCCAGTTACTTTAACAGAGGACAATGTCTGCCGTTCCTATTTATGACAAAGCCATGGTTTCTGCTAACAAGACTGATATTTTTTCCATTTTTGTAACTTTTGAATGACTGATTTCAGAAGTTGGTGAAATCCATTTTCCCATGAGGATGCTGCCCACATGGGCTCTGGGCTCCGTCTGGAAGTGTCGGGGCTCCTGATGCATGGATCGGGGTTCAGAGGGATGACGGGAGTCTCAGGACCTCACTGTCTCCCGTCGCAGAGTCCCTCTGGCGCGCATCCCTCCCCAAACAGTGCTTGATAGTATCCCCCTGACAGTGCAGGCAAGGAATCTGAAGGGGCAGCAGGCCATGCGGCTGATGAGTCCGTGTGGACGCTGAGACCTTCATAGCTGGGGTTTCTGTCCCCAGACTGCTGCTGGCTGTGCCTCAAGCCAGGCCAGGCCAGGCAACACAGAGGGACAGCTGGGTTGGCAGTGAGACTGAGCCCAGAGCTGATGTACCTTTAACCTGACAAATAAGAGAGCACATGGGGTTCGCTCCCGGAGGGGGCAGGGTGGAGGTACCCCAGCCCAGGGGCTGCTTCTAAATCCTAGGGAAGCTTCAGGCCTTGTTTGGGAGGGAAGAGGAAGAAGACTTGAGATATGTCAAACACCCACCCCCACTACACCTCCAACACACACACACACACACACACACACACACACACACACACACCAGCCCTGGCTGCTAGAATACCCAAATTTTACTGAATCCTTTCTTTTTTGGGGTGCCGGGGGTGAGCTGGGCCTTTCCTGCCTATGCTCAAGGCTTCTGACTGCATCTGCCTCTGTGCTTAGTGAGCACCCCTGGTGGTACTCAGGGAAACTTCTGCAAGTTCCAGGATTCAAATAATACTGATCCATCATGTACAGCCAGCCTCTCCCTGTATGCTCTCTTCAGCCCAGGCCTGTGCCAGCAATTTTTGCAAAAAAAAAAATCACCAGTGAGACCCCCTAGACCTCTTTTTCCCCTCCAATTTTATTTTATTTTAATGAAGTAGTTCACAGTAATTTACCGCATTCAGTACTCCAACACCAATCCCACCACGCACTGCCTTTCGTTATCCCCCACCACCCAAGCCTGCCGTGTGGAGTGGAGTACCCCTACACCTCCTGGGCACCGCTTGGTCCCCCTCCCAAATAAGGGAAGGCATTAAATCCCCAGCACACAGCAGCAGAACGGGGGGCCCAGTCCCAGGAGAGATTCCTTCATCCAAAGAAGACAGTGGAGGGAAGGAGAAATCAGGGAGAAACGAGCGAAGCTGCCTTAGCACGAGACGTCGGCTTATATGTGAGGAGACCCAAGCCCGTGTCCCTGAACTGGATTCCATCCCCTGCCCCTAGAGAAAGGCCCAGAAGACGCACAGAGGAGGAAGAACCTGAGTGATGGAGCTTGGCTCCAGAGCTCCAGAAAGGTTGTGTTGGACTCCGCCACCTGTGCTCACAGTCAGGATCAAGGTTCCTTTCCGCTGCGTGTGGCACTTGGTTCCCTCCCTGTAAGGGCACCCGCCCCATGGCAGAAGCCTGCTGGGGGTGTGCACGGTCTCTGCTTCGCCCCGTGGCTGCGTGTGCGTCTCTCTCCTGGCAGGAGCTGTGGCCCACCTCGAGTTGTAGCTAGCTTATCTTTTAATATGCAAAATGTACTCCCAGATCCCAGAGCTAATGCCGGGATTTGTGAACTAAATAGAGTCATTTAAGCTTCCGCCTCAATGAATAGGTGTGGGTGAGCCCAAAAGAAAACGGGAGCCAGACCAGCAGAGGCGAGAACCTGCGAGGATTCTCTCAAGCCCCCCTCCCTGGAATTTCTCCGCTGTGAGAAAAAGAGCAGGCAGACAGGACAGGTGTTGGCAAGGGTGTGTTGCATACCAGCAGAGAACCGAGAAGGAAATGACCCGCACACAATGCTGCCGGTGACCAGCTCTCCTTACAAGAGGAGAGGCCCTCCACTGTGTTCCACAAAGAGAGGTCAGCCGCTGCAGAAGGGGCAATCAGTGGGGCTGTCGACGGACATTCCACACACACTGTGGTCCTGCAGGTGGGAGACTCGCCTTTGACCCTCCAGCAGAGAAGTATCAGAGCCTCCAGGGGTGGGTTTACCTGGCAACTGGACACGACAGGGGGCTAAGAGGCAGCAGTCGGGCACACACGGCCTCCGGCATGCAGTGGGCAGCATCTAAGGTCAGGAGCACACGGGATTCGGCAGTGCTGCTGGTCAGCCTGACTCAGCCACGGTTGGAACAGGAAGCAGAGTGGACACAGATGTTCTGCAACCAAGAAGGCGAGGAATACCACACAGGGTCGAACAGACCTGGCAGCTGAGCAAGGACCGGGGGCAGGATGCAGGATGCTTGCCTTGCACACAGCCAACCTAGCTTTCATCCTCAGTACTCCATGGGATTCCCTGAGCCGCACCAGGAGTAATCACTGAGCACCGCAGGGTGTGACCCAAAAACCAAAGCTTAAAAGTAGAATAACAACTGAGGGAGAGGTGCCTTGTGGTTAGAAAAGCTGGAACGTGGGTTCCAGGAATAAAAGAACCAAGATCCATGGCAAAACAGGAAATAGTAGGAGTAGAACCAACCATGGGATGAGGATTTTAGGTGCTTATTCCTATGATGTGCATAGTTCTTTTACTGAAAGAAATTTAGAGAAATGGGAGAGCAGAGAGGGAGACAGGGATGCGTGTTCAAGAGAGAACGTGGGCTTCTCCAGAGGGGGGAAAAGGCTTTAGACGCAGATGTGAAAACGACTCTGAACACATGTTACACATGTGTTTTAGGTGATAGGGGCTTTGTTTAATTAAGGCTTTTCAGCAGAGGGATGGAAATCAGGAGGAAGAGCCAACTGAAAATGTTAGAAATAAGAAATGTGGTGTCATATTGGCGCAGTCTTTCAACAGACCAGTGAAAGACTGGCCAGCGAAGAGACGTTTTCGTGAGCGTGAACAGCCATCAGCTAAAGCTCTTCCAGTAAGAAACACGTGAGTGGGAAGTGGCAAAATTAGCATCGTGTCCACTCTCTGCCGGACAGTGTCAAACAGTCCAGCATGCACGTGATCGAATTCCAGATGGCTCCCAAAAGAGAGAATGGGCTAGAGAAATTTTTCCAAAATAAATGAAAAAGCACAGAATTAAATATCCAAAAGTAACAGTAAATCCCAATAATGATCGAGACAGTGAAAGAACCAGGCCTAAATCACACTCAGGATACCAAAAACCACCATGGTTGTTGTTGTTGTTATTTTGCAGTTAAAGGCTAAAGTTAACAACTGTCAGGGAAAGAATATACGCGATATATTCTTATATATATCGAATATGTATGCAAATCATGGATAATGCAAACTGCCCTTGTCATCAAAAAGAATAAAAACCAGAAAACAGGGGCTGGAGAGATAGCACAGTGGGTAGGGCGTTTGCCTTGCACACGGCCGACCCAGGTTCAATTCCCAGCATCCCATATGGTCCCCTGAGCACAGCCAGGGGTGACTCCTGAGTGCGAAGCCAGGAGTAATTCCTGTGCATCGGCAGGTGTGACCCAAAAAGCAAAAAAAAAAAAATAGAAAACAATGGATGAATATTTAAAATAATAAAAGAGAGAAATGTCATGCTATAGGTCTGTCCTAGCAAAAAACAAATTTTTTTCTTTGAAATAAAGGCCAAAACAATTGATGTTTTTTTCAATCAGCACAAGCTGACAGGATCCATGTCTAGCAGACTAGTTCTAGAAGAAATATTAACAGAGGTTCTTCCAGTTGAAAAGATACCAACTGGTATCAGGTCAGTTCTGCAGGAAGGAAGATCCTGAGAGCTGTGGAAATGTGTGGGATAGTAATAAATGAGATTTCGGGGCCAGAGACTAGTACAGTGGGTTCTTGCCTTGAATGCAGCTAACCCAGGTTCAATCGAGAGCATCTTATATGGTCCCCTGAGCCCACCAGGAGTGATTCCTGAGTGCAGAGCCAGGAATAACACCTGAGTACTGATGAATGTGACTCAGAACAGAGAGAGAGAGAGAGAGAGAGAGAGAGAGAGATATTTCACCATGAAATCACCAAAATGGCTAGAAGCTGGCCAGAGGCATGTGCCCCTTTGAGGGGGATCTGGAGCACAAGGCTGATGTTTTCAGATTCCTGACAACCCCCCACACACATACTGGAAGTGGAGCCCATCCTGCAGGGGCTGTCAGCTGATGTCACTGTCCACAGGTCTCACAGAATTTGGGAACCTCCTAGATGCGAACATTTGGCCTTCGTGTGGCAGAGAAATAGTCCAAGGATTAAGGTGACGCCATGTATGGGGCCCACTCCAGTTTGACCCGCAGCACCACGTGGTTCCCTGAGCACAGCCTGAGCGCCCTGGGAAATGCCCCACCCACAGAATCTGAGCATTGAGTTGTGGGGCTAGTCGACCACAAATCACCAGGAGGGTCCCCCAGGCTTCCTGAACACCTACTTGAGGAACAGGAACAAAAAGACACTGCATCAGTCTGGGGCTCTGAGAAACTGGAATGTTCCATATTTGAATGTCAGAACGATCAGAAAAAGCATCAAGTCGAGGTAAGGCAGGTTGCTCCCCACGTCCCCAGGCCTTGGTGGTTGGTGCCATCAGCACGTGCCACCAAGGATCATCTGTCCAAAGGAGAGATGGGATCCAACAGTTGTTCTCAGGGTTTATATCTGTTGGCCTCTCCAACATGGTTCTACGACAGGCTCTGCAGGGACGTGGTCAGCCAGGAGAAGGCACTGAGGCCCACAGGACACGTGTCTTGAACTGAGACAGTGTAGGCACCCTCAGAGACAGGAGTGGGAGGCCAGCTGGGGTGGCACTGTCTTGGCAGTCACCTCCTGTGTTATTTTTCTGAGTACGATGGTCAGAGTGTGGGTGACAGGGTTTCGGTAGAGACAAACATGTGGTCTTGAAGCTGCACTCTACTTCCTCTGTGCCTGTGTCACCTCTGGGTCACTGCTACGCTCCCTCTCCTTCCCCTGCTCACTGCTGGGGATAAACTTGGTGTTGGGATCCAAGGCTGAGGACCTGTCACCCTCCAGTTCTGTCTGTTCTCTTGTTTTGTCTCTCTCTATACCACAGAAGAACGAGTTCATTGCCTGGGGTTTGCCCTTCTCCCCGACTTGTTTCACTTCACATGATTCCTTCCAGTTCCATCTGTGTTGGAAGGAACTGCAGAGTTGCATCTGAGAGAAGAATAGTATGTTACTGTGCGTGTCTCTATCTGCACTTGTTGCTCTGTTGCTGGGCTTGGTCTGTTTCCTGGTATCACACTAAATGCTCCCTGTCTCCTTACAAGTTAATGAGTTTGTCTCTGGCAGTAAATACCAGTGATCACTGGATCATGTGGAAGCAGTACTCTTACTCTTTTGTGAACTCTCCATACTGTCTTCCTTAGAGACTGACTGAGCTGAGTATCCTTTCCACCACCACTCGCTTCATCCTGGCCAAAAAAAAGGTGGTTCCCAATCTTTTCAACATATGCCATTCTCACTGGTAGGAGATGATATCTCCTTGTCATCCTGATGTGCTTTTTCCTGATAAGAAGTGACAATGAATACTTTTTTATATGCCTAGTCACTGTTTCTAAGTTCTCTTCGGGGAAGTGCCTGTTCATCAATTCTGCCCATCTTTGGTTGGTTTTTTTATTGTGTTGTTGAGCTTTGTGGGCGCTTTATAAATCTTGGGTATTAGCCCTTTATCTGGTGTATTGTGTGCAAATCTTTCCTCTCATTTAGTAGTATGTCTTTTTATTTTATCCTGCATTATTTTTTTCATTTTAAATAGCAGTGTGATTTACGGTTGTCCGTAATAGTTGTTTCAGGCATATAGTGATGTTTCTTCACCAATCCCATCTCTGGTGTAACCTTCCCTCCACTAACGTCCCCCAATTTCCCTCACCCCCCTCCCAAGCCTGTCCCCTCATCAGGCACCTAACAAATTGACTTCATATTGCTGGCGACAACCAAATGGCAAATGGGATTATCAGGTAATAGATAGTTTGTGATCATTGTTATATCTCACAGTGTTGTTACTAAAGTCCTTGTCTGAGGATTTACTGAGCTGGTTGGTGCTGGTCGGACCTTCTGTGTTATTGTTTTAGTTCACTGAACTTGCTTGGCTTCTACACAACTTTCCCGTCAAATTTGTTATGTTCGTACTAGGCTTTAAGTCCTGTGAAATTTGGAGGAGACGTCATGCTTCAGGAGCTCTGGAGCTGGGCCTGTTTCTATGTTGGAAGAGTCAGATGTGGAAGTGAAGGGAATCTGTACGCACCAACACTCACCCTCTTCCAAAAATGCCTCAGAGTTGTCAGCCTGGGAAGTGACCTGCCCGGAGCAATTTGGCGGCCCGTTGACTTCACCTGCATTTCTTTGGCATGCAAAGACTTAATTGGATGTAACTAGTCCAAGTTGGTTTGGGAATTGTGTGAGTCTCACCACCAACACCCCCATATGAATTTTACTATATTTGCCACTGGAGTGAATCATTGAAGACATTCCTGAGTCCCATAAACTGGAGAGTCCCTGGACAGTCACCTTTAAGTAACATGTCACCTCCCCCACCAATACCCCCCAAAAATATGCTTCACTCTCCACTAACCATCCCAGCCAGAAGCACTCACTCTGACCTTTTGGGACTTCGGAGTGCTTGGTAACTCGTAATTCTTTTTTTTTTCACAAGTCAACTAAAAAATTATTGAATAACTTAATGATATCAAACTTGAATCCATAAATTATATAGGCAGAACTATTCATGACATTGAATCCAGAGGCATCTCCTATGACACAATGCCAATGGTCAACCAAATGAAAGCAAAGAGAAACAGTGGGAGTACATCTCAAATTAAGAAACTTCTGCAAAATAAATGATGACTATAATAAAAATACATCCCATATACTGGGAAGAATATTTGCTTACCATTTATCTAATAATGGGTTGTTTTTTTCTGTTATTGTTCTTTTTTTTCCCCTAAGGAAATCTTTCTTTGGTTATTTTTTTTTTAGATTTCACAATGTTTTATTAGCTGGGGTTTCTTTTTTTTTCCATAATTCTTATGAGCACTTATTTTGTTAATGTGCTATTTACATAAGTAGTTATCTCTCTGCCTTTCCTGATATTTCGAGTCCGCTGTCTTGGGTCCTACAGGAGGCACCACGTGTGTCTCCTCATTCACAGTAAGTTCTCTGCTTCGCAAGCAAATTGAGCCCAGGGCTTCCGAGGAAATAGAACACAGTTACGGCCTCAAGCCATAGTCTTTATGTCGAATAGATATTAAGCCAATTCTGAACAAAAATTATTGACTTTTTCCCAATAATGTCAACTCAGGGATGCAAAACATATTCTGTGCCTTTTTATTGCCACCATTCTCTTGAGAAGCAGACTAATATTTACCAGCTACAGAGTCTTAGCAGCAGTTCTCAGCTAATCCAGCTTGTTTTTCAGCAAGTCAAGCTTAGCTAACAACATATTAAATCTTGATTATTTTTATATGCTTACCCTGGGGAGACATTCAAAGTAGACCTTTTTACAAAGGTTAGTCATACTGCTGATAGGACATCATGGTGTCATTTTACTTGAAAGGATATTTTCCAGAAAGACAAGCTTTTATGACTGGTCAGACTTAGTAACCCCTTGTCTTTGCCTTGGGCCATATAACTAATTTAGATCACCATTAGTGTCTAGGTAATGGAAGAGCATGTGCTACAATATTAACTGAATTTCCAATCAGGTCCTAAAATACCGCCTTCTGTGGCGTTTCCGCAGGGGAGGGGGCAGGGGGGATGCCAGGCATAAGCCAAAGTTTCGTGTTTATTAGACATTGTGACTGCAATGGAAATAAAGTGCTGTCAAGGCAAAATCGTGAGTCACAAATGCTGTTGCCTCCGTTTTTTCCTGTTCACTCTCAGATGGATTCTACTAGGAGGTAGCACACAGAGAGCAAGATGATGCAAAGATGAAGACATAAGAGAAATCACAGATTAGATGCTTACTGTCTGAGGACCTTCCTCCTCCACCGGCTTCCGTGAGACCTTCCCCACCTGCGTCCACAGCCCCTTCCAAACACAGCCTGACAGTCCGTCGTGAGCTCCTCACCCACCCAACCGTTAGCCGAGGCTATCTCAAGGCTCGCCCTCCAGGGCGTCCAAAATCTTTAATGAAGTGATCCAGCTGGAGTTACTTTTTTAACTGGGTGGCAGTTCTGAGACATTCACGTGACCGCCAGAACTTCCGGAAGTACAGGGAAATGGGGGAGGTAGCCCATCCTCGAATCCATGAAAGCCTGGCAGTGTCAGTCACCAAACCTGCATACCTGAGTTTTTCAACAGACTAATTTCTGGATGAGGCTCGTCTGAGAAATGGAGTCCAGCCGTGAACATGGTGGCAGTTGTGGAGTATGGAGGTTTTTGGCTGCCAGGGCTCTGTTTGGGTGGGTCCTGGGCTCACCTGCCCAAAATTTCCACTTTGATATTTTGGGCGGCGCCTGCGCGGGAGGCCGGCTGCGATAGCACAGTGGTAGGGCGTTTGTCTTACACGCAGCCAACATGGTCGACCCGAGTTCGATTCCTCCTCCCCTCTCGGAGAGCCTGGCAAGCTACCGAGAGTATTCAATATGCCAGACACAGT
>JAOXYA010000022.1:3036238-3066981 GCA_028565675.1 Sorex palustris | reverse complement strand
GAAAAGGGGCGAGAAACGGGTTTCAGCGGTGGCCGGTTCAGTAGTCCTCAGCTCCCATCGGGCTGCTGACTCCCCCCGACAGAGCTGACGGGAACCCTCCCTCCGCCTGTCCGGCTAGCGCAGGGCACGGCGCCGAGACTCTACAGGGCCCGTCTGCCCACCTGACGGTGCTCTGGAGTTCGGCACTGTCAAGAGGCCGACATAATGCAAACAGTATATACAAACACCACCAAGCCGCAGAGCCCAATGTCCTGTAGGACACTGGAGGCAGAAGCACCAAAGCTCATGAGTTCCAGGCAGAGGATCCAAATGTCCCCAGGTCACTGCCCCTTTTCAGAAAGGCATCCCCTGGAAATCTGCCTTCTTTACAGGGCAGGCAGAAGGTGCCCCACCCCGGGGTGGTTTCAATCTGGCCCAGGCAGGTGAAGACTGGCTCTGACCCCGGGTCAATGACACTGGGGTGGCATCCTCATGTATCTACAACTGTCTGGCATCTGCCAACCATGGTCATGTGAGAACTTGTCTGCCCCAGTTGGGTGTCACGGGCTCTCTCTAGCTGATGCTAAGAGAAAACACTGAGCTAATATTTACCTAATGCTTGAGCTGCATGATCAAGTACAGAGTGATTTCATTTCCGGAAGGTTTTTCTAACTGTCCTGCTTTGGAAACGTCACCCCACGCCTACCGCGTCTGTCCACTGACACATTTTCATTAGCTGCTGCTTCGTGATGGAAACTTCCGGCGCTCCGAGACACTAGCACACAGCAGGACAGTTTGGGCCTTGCGAGCCCTCCTCTCCTCTCTCCCACACCCTGCTCTGGGCCCCGGCAGCTGGACACGCTTGTTGCTCTCTGTTTACAGCCAACCGCGTCTTTCCTCCGTGCCCGGGCTCCGGCCCAGGGCCTCACACATGCAAGGGAAGCTGCCTCCTAGCCCCTCATGTCCCCGGCGGTGAGGGTCACCGACGTGTTGTCCACTCAGCTGCTACAGGACCCTCCGCTGTTTCCAAGTACGGGCACCCCTGGACGCCGCTGACCCCAGCTTGTACGAGGAAGCTCAGTGGGGACTCGAGCCACCCGCCACATGAGCCTGTCCCCATGGACTGGCCTGAGCCCGCCGCCCTCTCACTGCTAGGACCGCCCTGGTCTGGAACAAAAATTCTGTTTTGTTTTGGGGCCACCTGGCGATGCCCCAGGTCGCTGCCGGGCCTTAACCTGACCTAAGCCCTTGACAGATGTGATTTTGGGGTCTCCATCTGCATTCAGTGACTGCACCAGGGGGTCTCTGCTTACCTTGCCAGTCACCATCTCGATAACGACACAGCCCAGGCTCCAGATGTCGGCGGCCCGCCCGTGGCCTTCCCCCTTGGCTCGGGTGATGACCTCTGGGGCCATGTACGCTGGAAGAGGCAGAGGCAGAGGAAGGGTTAATGGCCGGAAGCTCATCGCCCGAGGGAAGCACTGCTGCCGAGTCACCCCGAGAGGGACTTCCAACAGAAGCAGGTAAAGCCCGTTCCCTCCCGAGTGAACGGTTCAGGGACTGTATTCTCTCTGGCAAGAGCTGCTGAGTGCGCAGCTCTCCGGCGGGCTCTTCCCGCTGAGCGGACAGGGCTTCCTCAGCGAGGACATGAGCCTCCATGGCACTGTCTGGGAGTAACCGACTCGTTACTGCTCCACTGAATGGGGCACTTCAGGAGAACACCATGTGAAGAGAAAGAGTCACTTTGGTGACAGCGGGGACAGTGTCTCCTCCCTCGTCTCACCACACGAGAAACTGAGGCTCCCAGGACCTGTGTGCGTGGTCCTGGCCCCATCCAGGCTAGGCCAGGCCAGGCCAGGCTGCCCACCTGCAGTCCCCAGCGTGCTGTTCACCTCTCCGGGCATGGTCTGTGCGTTGTTCTTGAGCTTGACAGAGCACCCGAAGTCGCCCAGCTTGATGAGCCCAGCGGAGGTGAGGAAGATGTTGGCGCCTGGAAGGAAGCCGGCTGTGAGCTGCCAAGACCTCACGCGCCCGAGGCCCAGCCACCAGCCCCAGGAGGCCAGGCACGGACGCTTCTCTGACTGACGGGGCCAGGCCCGGGCGCTTCACTGACATGGTGTCAGAGCGTTACTCACACACGCCAATATGGAGACACGAAATCCTAACAGCAGTGCAAAGAGCACTAACCCCAAACCGAGCTGAGCAACGTGCCTGGTTTCCACACTGGGAACCCTCACTGGGCAGTCAGGCTCCTGTCCTGACGTGTGCGGGCTCCAGTTCTACCCGCGGCACCGCCTAGTGCTGGTTCCTGAGTGCTGCCAGGATGAGCCCCTGAGCACTGCCAGTCAGACCCCAAAGCCCTGTCCCCCGCCAAAGGAAGGCCACAGACACTCCATTAAGACATCAAAGAGCTCGTGTCCCAAGTGGGCCCCGAGATGGAGCCAGGGTGGGGAGCACATGTGGGCCCTGGGAACCGTGGGGGATGGCTCCCACTGAGAGAACAGGGATCACACACAAAGCCTCGACACCCATGGTGACCCTGAGCGAGGGGCAGGTGTGGCACACTCCCAGGTGGACAGTCACCGCCAGGCCAGCACAGTGCTTCGCTCCGATGGCGATGAAAGGAGCGTGCTGCCTGCTGCCTGACAGGCCCCCACGGCCCTCCCGGGCACCTCCTGCCTCACAGCCTGAATGCGACAGAAGCAAAGTCACTATGAAGGCCAGGGGGACAGGACAGTGGTGGCGATGCTGGCCTGGCGTGCGGCTGACCGGAGGCCCCGAGGGTCCCGAGCCCTATTAGCAGTCCCTGAGCTAGCAGTCAGCCCTGAGCACAGCTGGGTGTGCCCCCAACCAAGAACAAGCAACATGAGAGGACTCCATGTGACCGCAGCAGAGGGCCCAGGGTCAGAGGGCATTGGTGGGCGGGACTCCACAGTGCATGCTCACGCTGAGTCTGGGGACTGAGCTGGGAGAGACCCTGGGAGGCGGCGGGCAGACCCCTGGGCAGTGCGCTCTCGCGATGTCCAGCCGGCCTCATAGCATGACAGAACAGAGTTCCCTGCACGGCCACTCCCCCGGCCCCGAAACACACAGGGCGGGCACAGGGGTGTTGGGCAGTGCCCAGTGGGCAGCGGCCCTGGTGTGCCCAGCAAGTATCCGCAGAGCCATGTGGGAAAGCCGGGCAGGGTGCACGCTGGGGCGGAGCCCGCCGTGAGGCACAGTCAGGGGTCCCGTGCCTCCCGTTGCTCGGGAGGGGCAGAGCCAGCCGTGCGAGGCCACTCGCCTTTGATGTCGCGGTGGACGATGCCGTGCTCGTGGAGGACGTTGATGGCGATGGTGATCTGCTTTGAGTACAGGCGGATGACGTGCTCCTGCAGCCCCAGGCGCGACACCTCCTCCAAGGTACCCTCATCGCAGTACTCCATGAAGATGTACATCTCCTCCTGCGGGACACAGGCAGCAGGCTCGTGTGCTGGGCTCCGGCCCGCATGCACTGTGTCACCCGCAAGAGCAGCAGATTTCACGATTGGCATCTCGATGTGGGCTGGGTCATCCCTTCCGAGAGTGAATTTGTGTGTGTTGTGTGTATGTGTGTGCGCGCGCAAGCACGCGCGTCCAGGATCCAACTTGCCCTGGGGGTTCACACACCATCTCCCCTTTGCCTCGGGGATTTCTTCCCTAGACAGGAAGATGAATGTGCAGCTTCAACTTCTCTTCCACAATGTCCCATGGGCATGCGTGGACAGGGGCAATGAGCTCTGCACCCAGGATACCCAGGGTCCATCCCGAGCACAGCCCACCAAGCACCACTGAGTGACCCCAGGGCACAGAGCCCAAGCTCTGCCAGGTGCGCCCCCCAAACTGAGTAAAAGCCATGAAAGGAAAACCTAACCCTCAATAGTGCAGCCAAGCGGAGCAGCAAAAGCCTGGCATTAAAAAAGGCTGGGGACCGTTCAGACGGGTGCGTGGGTGGGTGGGTGACATCTGTGCCACAAACTTAACACTAACAAGCTGAAACAAGTGAACAAATTCAACGTGGGAATGCAAGACGAAGGAAATGGATACAGTTCGGGGCCCCAAGAGAGACTGCAGCGGGGAGGGTGTTTGCCTTGCACATGGCCAACACAGGTTCAATCCCTGGCATCTCCTACAGACCTCGAGCACTGCTAGGAATAATTCTTGAGTGCAGAGCAAGGAGTCACCTCTGAGCACTGCTGGGTGTGACCCAAAGAGCCAAACTAGCAAGGGCATACAGTTCATTACAAATGAGAGCACGTGTGAAGGACGACGTGCAGCCCGGACACACACTGTGGCCAGCAAGAGAGCTCCCGCTCGGGGGGTGCCAGAGACCGCAGAGCCTCGCCCGGGCCACAGTGTGGGCTGACGCAGGCGCGCGGTGGGGGAGGGGCTCACCCTGTGAAGCTCCACCCCGAAGTACCGAACCAGGTTGGGATGCTTGATGCCCTCAAAGATCTTCAGCTCGTCGGCCGTCTCCTTGATGGTCTTGTGGTCGTTGGGCTGAAAGCGGATCTGCAGGAGGACGGGGTGGTCAGTGCCGCCAGACGCCACTGTGCAGGCCAGCCCTCCCACCGCGCGCCTGCAGGAGAGGAGTCGCACCCCACGCTGCTGGGCGTCTCCTCAGCTGCCACCACGGGTCAGCCACCTGCATGTCCAGCCCCCGCCCCCCATGCTGGGCGACGCTCCTGAGAACCACATCATGGCTCGTTCCCAAGACCCCCAGCACCCACGAGCGGCTCTCTTGACCACGGTCCCTGAGGCCCTCGGGCCGCGTCCTTGCCCTTGGGGCTGCAAGCCGAGCTCCTTCTCTCCTTCCCCTGCTCCCCACCTCTCTCCGCCGTGTCATCCCCGAGCAGCCACCCAAGCCCCCAAAGTAGCAAAGTTCAGAGTGGGTGGCGGCCGGGGCCAAGCAGAACCTCGTGAATGCTCGCTACCAAACTGCCCACGCACCTCCTTCATGGCCATCAGCTCGCCGGTGTCCACGCTGATGCAGGTGTAGACCTTCCCGTACTGGCCTTCCCCTGCGACAGGACCACAAGGCTCGCGTCAGCCGGGAGGCTGGTGCAGGCCCGACTCCAAGCCCACCCCAAGGCCTGGAGTTCTCGGAGGGATGGGCGTGGGGCAGCGAGGCCCATGAACGCTGTGGGGTATCTGACTGGACAATCAGGGGGGACCGTGTCCAGCTCTCTGCCCCATCAGCCGCTGAGGAAACCCGAGGCCCCCAGGGGCTCTGAAGTCCTCGCCTGCCACCTGCCCCTGCTGGCCACTGGGGAGGAGCCAAGAGATGGACAGATGGGGCGCAGCCTCCCGCTCCTGCCACCTCACCTAGACAGGAACCCAGGAACGTTCTGGAAGAACACCCTAACCAAGCGGGAAGACGGAGGCGGGAACCCCCACAGCTGGCGCCGTCTCAACGTCCCTTCCAGCAACCAGGGCCCGAGGAACGAAGGCGGGTCCCCCTGCCGGGACCCCCACACAGGTGGTGTCGGGTTCGAGCCGCGTGCCCGTGCCAGTGCCTCACCGATCTTATTCCCTCTCTGCCACTTGAAGGCCACCTTCCTCAGGCCCACGTGCATCACGTTGTCGTAGGATTTGGGTGTGTCGCAGACCTGGCCGATGATGTTCTTCCTCCTCATCTCGCGGCACCGCTTCTCCTCAAACAGCCGCACTGACTTCTGGATGGCCTCGATGGGGCCCTGCTTTGAGGCGGACTCTGCGGGAAGGACGCAGACGCCACGGAGCCAAGTCACCTTCCGGCGAATGAGGGTTCACGGGGGAGCCGCGGGGCCACAGCCAGCGGTGTTCAGGGCTTCCTCCTGACCGTCTCTGAGGTCCCCTGGTGGGGCTTGGGGGACCCTTGGTGGCGCCGGGAATCGAGCCCAGGTTGGCATGTACACGGCAGGCACCTGTCTGCTGCCCTCCCTCCAGGCAACCCAGCCAAGGATAACGGAAACAGGGGAAGGCTGGCTTGCACCCCCTAAGCTGCCATCACCCAACCAACCCTCCTATCACCCCCTCCTGCCACCCCCATACCCCCCTAACCCGTCCATCACCCCCTGCCCCTAACCCGCCCATCACCCCTAAACCTCCTGTCACCCCTAACCCATCCATCACCCCCTTAACTCTCCCATCACCCCCTAACCCCAGCCCACCACAGCGCCCTCAGCCACATGCCCCCCCTCTCCCTCCCAGACCCGCCTGGGTCTCGTGGTCCCTGGCTAGCCTGTGCCCACAGCCGTGGTGCTCCCTCAGCCCTGGAGGCTCTGCCTGGCCCTCACACCCTCAGGTCGGTCAGCCCGCTGCCCCATCCCGGCCCTGGGCCTCCCACTCCGACCTGCGCCCCCTCCCTCCCTCCAGGCAACTCACAGCCTGACCTGGATGCCCTTCAACAGCCAACAGCCTCTCGGGCTCAGGCCTCAGCGTGGGGCAGCATGGGGAGACGGGCCCGTGGGTCCCGGCTCTGTCACCTGGCGAGGCCTCGCGCATGCTGGGGAGGCCCGCGGGGTCTGCTCTGAGAAGTGGCGACCCCACTCTCAGTCCCTCCGGCTTCTCTGCTACACGCCATTAGCCAAGGGCAGTCCCAGGCGACAGCAGCAGCAGCAGACGCTGACCGGGGTGTGGAAGGAAGTGCACTGAGGACATCGACGCCCACAGCAGGGCCGGAGCGACAGGATGGCGGAGAGCACGCCTGCCTTACACGAGGCCAACCCGGGTTCGATCCCCGGCATCCCAAAGGGTCCCGAGTACTGCCAGGAGTCAGCCTCAAGCACCACCAGGCCCCACCAGGTGAAACCCACGGGAACACGCAGAGGTAGTGCCCGCTCACGTGCGGCCACACACAGGGACTTGTGGCCCCTCTTACCCTTGGTCTGGCTGAGGAGGTTCCGGAGCTCCCAGCTTCTCCGAGTCGGCGCTCCGGAGTCACCCTTCGGATACACGGGCTCTGCGGGGGGCAGTTCGCACATGAGAACTCCAGGAGCAAAGACACTCATGCACCCGAGGGCCACAGCCACACCACCTGCCAGAACTGGACCCAGACCCCAGATTTTTTTTTTTTTTGCTTTTTGGGGTCACACCCAGCAATGCACAGGGGTCACTCCTGGCTCTGCGCTCAGGAATCACCCCTGGCAGTGCTCAGAGGACCATATGGGATGCTGGGAATCGAACCCGGGTTGGCCGCATGCAAGGCAAATGCCCTACCTGCTGTGCTATCGCTCCAGCCCTGTCTCTTTTTTTTTCAATCGGGGGTAGGGGCATACACAGTGGTGCTCAGGTGCTACTCCTGATTCAGTGCTCACGAGTGGCCATAGTTCCATATGTGTGGTACAGGGAGGAGCAGCCAGGGTTGGCTGCATTGCCAGGCCTGCACCTTCACCCCTGTGCCATCTCTCTGGCCCTGCAGTGTTTGATCTGTCCCTTTACAGTAGAGGTCCAGCTCTTGGGCTGCATTTTGGCTCTCGCCCTCTCCCGCCTTACACAGTGCCCCGAGTCTGAAAAGCTCGTGAAGCACCTCTCGCCGTCTCGCTCTGGGAATGAGAGCCTGATGGCCAGGGCTTGGTGAGAAGGCGCACCCACCCGTCAAAGTAATATGAGACCTGGGGGGACCCAGCCCTGGCTGGACGGGGTGTGATGGTGGGGGTCTGTGCCTGAGCCAAAGCACGGATGCAGACAGGCAGGGCCCTGGGGGCCCCCCGGGAGGGAGGATTTTCCAGAGCCACTGAACTCTGTTTCCTCAGCCGCTCTCAGATCCCAGGCCACAAGGCTGCACTCGCTTTACTTCCAACCTGGAATCCGTTCTCCCATTGAATCCTCCTCACCACCCCCAAGACCCTGCGATGGGTGGGAATTGGCACCCAGGCCTGAGGCTGAGACCAGGAGCAGCCCTTCTTCACCCCAGGTTCTCTCGGTGCCAGGCACTGAGCGTTCCAAATGTTTCCACGTATCACTTCATTCTCCTGCCTTAGCAACACAGCTCGGTAGGTCCGATATCCGTTGTCTACTGCAGGCACTGAGAGAAAACCAACAAACAAATCACACAGCTAATGAGGTTCGATTGTGAGCCTAAAATTATAGTTGGTGCTCATGAGTGGCGAAGCCTGGATTTTCTCCCGGGCCGGGGGGGTGCTGACCCCTGGTACCCGCGCAGCTGAGGGGGACCCCGGCCCTGGCACCCTGGCACTCTGGCGTGGTGCTGTTGCTGCTGCTGCTGCTGCTGCTGCCTCTGCCCCAGCAGGCCCAGGCCAGCTGCTGCCACCTGGCCTCTCACCAGCCCCTGTGCTCCGCAGGTTCCTGCTGCAGTCGCTGGAGGACCTGGACACCAGCCTAAGGAAACTGAACTCCCGCCTGTTCGTAGTCCGGGGCCAGCCAGCCGACGTGTTCCCCAGGCTGTTCAAGGTCAGTGTGCTGAGCCTAGCAGACCGAGAGGTTGCCCTGCCGGGGTCCCCTGCAGCTCGCAGGACGTGACCATCAGAGACAGGCTGCTGTGACCCAGCAAGCCAGGAGCAGCGGCCAAGCCGGGCAGGCAGCCGGGGCCTATAGAGAAACCTGCCTCTGCTTACCCCTTGGCCCAGTCTCCCTGGGCGCGGCCGCTGGCTTCCTGAGACGTCTCCTTGGCTCATGGTCACCCTATTTATTATGTTTTTTCCCCCCCTCTGCCAAGAATTCGAGGGTGAGGTTTCCTGTCTTGCTCTGCTCTTCTTACCAGCTTCTGGGCACGGGACCCACGCCCAGCAGTGCTCAGGGCTTACTCGGGAAGCGGCGAAGGGCTGGTCTGAGGCTCCAGCCCAGCAGCTCTGACAAGTGCTGGGTCCTTGACTCCTGAGCACGGAGATGTGTCACCCTCCGCCTGGGCCTCTGCAGTGTCCCCCTCTCTCTGCTCTTGGACAGTTCCATCATTCAGTCATTCGACACATGTGTGTTGACTGAGCTGCTATTCTGTACGGGGCCCCATACTAAGTCCCAAGGGGAAGGGTGAGCAGAGAAAACAGTTTCTGCTCCCCGCTGCGGAAACCCGCAGGGGGTGGAGGTGGAGGGGGCATCAGAACATCAGCTTCGTTGCCAGATGATACATGCTGGGATGGAAAAAGGCCAGTTGCAGGAGACTCTTCACTGAAGGAACAGGTCAAGGAAGACTTCTCCGAGGAGGTGTCGTTTCATAACAACATCTTTAGATTGCCCCCGTGTGAGTGAGCGTTTTCCCCTGTCATCTGTTCGGCAGCTAAGCTCTGTGGTTGGCTGTAGTAAGTGAAGGGCTTGTTAGTGATGAGTGGGATGGTTCTTGGGCAAGAAGTGACCAGCCCTGCCCAGAGCCCCAGGCAGGGCAGAGTGAGGACCAGGCCATCATGTGTGTGACCTGGCCGTGGACCCCCAGGGACTCAGGATGAAGGAGCCACAAGCAGAGACCTGCTGGAATGTGGTTTTCCTCATGCTCAAGGTGTGCCCCATGGCTTCCACGGTGCAGCCTGCCACGGGGCCCCCACTCCTCCCAGAAGCCCTGGGTAGTCTCCAAATGTCCACCAGAAGCTGCTAGATTCGGGGAAGGATTCTCTCCTTTCCGGCCCCATGGCCTCTCTCTGATCTCTCTGACCCCCGGCATAACCATTGCTCCTCCTTCCCCGGCTCTGGAGGGCTGCAGCCCGCCTGTCAGCTCTGTTTGCTGCCGGCCTCCGTGTTGCCCTAGAAACGGCGTGGCCACTTCCCAGCGCCTGGCTGCCCGGAGAGCTGGGCAGAAGCCTGCAGAACCCTGGGGGCTCTGGCCGAGCCTTGGGAAGTGGCAGACGTGCTCCTCTGAGGGTCGGAGCTTCTCTGTGGGATTAGGACACCCCTGAATACCTGGTCGTAGCTCCCCCACCGCCCGCCGCTCACTCCTGGCACAGGGCCACAGCAGGCTCACGGGGTCACTCAGAGCTCCCTGCCTCGCCTGCCGCTGGGAGGCTACTCTGGTCCTCATCTCACTTTTCCGCCTCTTCCTACCTCTGAATTTCAAACCATCCCTTTCCCCTGCCCACCATTGGAGGGTCTGCAATGCAGCCCTTCTTTGGGGGAGGGGGCCACACCTGGTGATGCTCAGGGGTTACTCCTGGCTCTGCACTCAGGAATCACTCCTAGCAGGGCTCCGGGGATCATATGGGATATCGGGCATTAAACCTGGTCGGCCGATGCGAGACAAGCACTCTCCCTGCTGTGCTGTCGCTCTGGGCCCTGTCACCCATCAGGCCCTCTCCGACCCACTGCCCCCTTCCAGCTCGGCCAGGGAATGCGCCAACTCATGCTGTCTCCCCGCAGGAATGGGGGGTGACCCGCTTGACCTTCGAGTATGACTCTGAACCCTTTGGGAAGGAGCGGGATGCAGCCATCATGAAGATGGCCAAGGAGGCTGGTGTGGAGGTGGTGACCGAGAACTCGCACACGCTCTATGACCTGGACAGGTGGGACATGGGGCCCCGGTGCCACCTGATGGCTTGGGGGAGGGGGGAACCCTGTGGAGCTGGTGCATGGGGTGCGGCATTTCCTCATGCTGGAAGAGAATGGAATGGGTCAGAGTTGGGGGACTTCTTAATCAGATCCCCGGATTTGACAGCAAAAGAGGATTTTCTGTTTAGTTTGTTTGGTTTGGGGGCCACACCTTAAGGGGCTGGAGCGATAGCCCAGTGGGTAGGGCATTTGCCTTGCACTCAGCGGACCTGGGTGACCCGGGTTCGATTCCTCCGCCCCTCTCGGAGAGCCCAGCAAGCTACTGAGAGTATCTTGCCCGCCAAGCCTGGCAAGCTACCTGTGACATATTTGATATCCGAACACAGTAACAAGTCTCACAATGTTACTGGGCCCACTGGAGCAAATCGATGAACGGGAGGACAGTGCTACAGTGCTACAGGGGGCCACACCTTAAGATGCTCAGGGTTACTCCTGACTGCACTCAGGGATCTTTCCTGGTGGGGCTCAGGGGACCACATGGGATCCTAGAGATGGAACCTGGATCAGCTGTGAGCAAAACAAGCACCTTGTACTTTCTCTCCAGCCCCAGAGGCTTACTAGGCCTCACAGTCTGCTGCTAACCTGCTCACCCCTCTCCTACCCACCTCCAGCTTTTGCTCCCTCCAATTACTCCTGCGCCCCTCTCCCACCCCTCTTGGGCTCTCATGCGCCCCCCATTTCTTGCCCCCAACTCTTTTTTTTTTTGCTTTTGCTTTTTGGGTCACATTGGCGATGCACAGGGGTTGTTACTCCTGGCTCTGCACTCAGGAATTACTCCTGGCGGTGCTCGGGGGACCATATGGGATGCTGAGAATCGAAGCCGGGTTGGCCGCATGCAAGGCAAATGCCCTACCTGCTATGCTATCGCTCCAACCCTTTTAAAAATATATTTATTTATTTGTTTATTTTTCAGTTCTTTCTAGGAACAGGGACCCCGAGGGTTGGTGCGTTTCCCAGAGAGGAGCTTGGTTGCATTCCCTTAGGCAAGGCTCATCCTGGGATCGGGTGGGGGTCCGCAAGGCGTCCTGAAACCTGACAGACAGGCCCAGGTGCCTCGTGGTGCCTTCGGGTGGCTCCAGGGAAGCCAGGGGCAGGGTTTTTCCCTGGCGCTGCCCTGTCCCAGCCCATGAAGCACCCGCGCCCGCTTGCTGGGCTTCGTTTTCTCTCTGGCCAGGATGGAGGTGTGTCCTTCCCCTGGGCAGGGAGGAGGGGACCTGAGAGCGTGAGGGCCACTGACCACACTTCTGGCTTCCCAGGATCATCGAGCTGAACGGGCAGAAGCCGCCGCTCACCTACAAGCGCTTCCAGGCCATCATCGGCCGCATGGAGCTGCCCAGGAAGCCCGTGGGCTCCGTGAGCCGCCAGCAGATGGAGAGCTGCCGCGCGGAGATCCAGGAGAACCACGACGAGACCTACGGCGTGCCGTCCCTGGAGGGGCTGGGTGCGTGAACCCCCTCCACGCCCCCCTGGGTCTCTGCCCTGGAACTAGCAGGGACAGGGCCTGCCGCCAGCCGCGTGTGCTGTGCTCCCCAGTTTGGCATCTGTACCAGCTGCCGGAGGAATTCTCTCCTGCTTCGCGCCTCTATTTTTGTCCTTTCCCTTTGCGTGTGTGGGCACCGTCTGGTGCTGGCATCAGCGGGCTCCTTAGCACCAGGAGCTGAGCACCAGCCCCTGCTGCTTCTGTCACCCCTTTCTTTGCTTCCCCGCTCCCCACCTGTACTACCCCAGCCCCCCAACCCCGGAAGGGACCTGCATCCTTCTGGGTCTTTTGTCAGAACAGAGTGGGCCTTTCTCTATTTTTTCTTAATTAAAAAAATTTTTTTAGTATTTCTAAAAAAATTTTTTTTAAATTGAATCACCAGAAAATAGTTACAAAGCTTTTATGATTGAGTTTCAGTCAAACAATGATCGAACACCCATCCCTCCACCAGTGCACATTTCCACCACCAATGTCCCCAGTATCCCTCCCGCCAGCCCCACCCCATCCCACCCCCTGCCTCTGTGGGAGGCACCTTCCTTTTTACTCTCCCTTTGGGCATTATGGTTTGCAATACAGATACTGAGAGGCCATTGTGTTAGGTCCTTTATCTACTTTAGCACATATTTCCCGAGCATCCCTCCAGCCATCATTGACTTAGTGGTGCCTTGTCCATCCCAACTGCCTTCTCCCCTGGCACATGAGGCAGGCTTCCAAACCATGGAGCCATCAGAGTGGGCCTTTCTCACCTGGAAATCGTAGCCATAAGAAGTCCAGGCTGAATGGGAGGGGAAAGTCCATCCCAGCTGGGCACGAGAGAGCTCGGGTGATCCTGAAGATGTGCAGATGTCAGGCATCAGCTTGGCCCCGGATGCTCTAGGCACTGTGTTCAGAGGGATGGCAGTGTGGGGGTACCTGGCTGTGACCAGCTTCTCCCATCGCAGGCTTTCCCACCGAAGGCCTTGGCCCTGCCGTCTGGCAAGGAGGAGAGACAGAGGCGTTGGCCCGTCTGGACAAGCACTTGGAACGGAAGGTAGGCCCCTGTACTCATGCTAGGGGGGTTGGGGGGGATGAGGGGGCCGGAACCGGTTGTTTTCACATTATGGAGGATGGAAACTGCCTGCTGGTGACAGGGGTCAGTCACTTCAGCTGTCATGCAGGACGAGCGGCCATCACTGGCTGCACCTTTGCAGCCTCCCTCCCAGAGGCTGGAGCCATAGTACAGCAGGGAGGCATTTGCCTTGCATGCAGCAGACCCCGGTTCCATCCCTGGCATCCCGTATGTTCCCCCAAGCACCACCAGGTGTGACCCCTGAGTGCAGAGCCAGGAGTAAGTGCCGAGCACCGCCAGCTGTGCCCCAAACCAAAACCAACAACAGGAAAACCAACCTGCCTACCCAGTAGAGACTAATCTCCACGTGTGTTTTTTGGGGGGTTGTGGGGGTTGGGGAACGTACCTGATTCTGCATCAGGGGTCACTCCTAGAGGGGCTCGGAACATATAGGTGCCAGGGATCGAGCCCAGGTCAGCCCTGTGCAAGACAAGCTCTCTACCCACTCAGCCCCTCCCAGCCCACTTTTATTTTCTGTTTTATTTTGTTTGGGTGCCACACCTGGCAATGCCCAGGGCTTACTCCTGACTCTGCACTCAGGAATTTGTCCTGGTGGGGCTCCGGGACCATAGGGGCTGCTGGGTTCAAACCCAGGTCGGCTTTCCCTGCTGTACAATAACTGGGTGGGGGGTTCATCCCCAGAACTGCCAGATGTGACCTAAAAACAGAAGGCGGGGCAGGAGTGGGGGGTCGGATAAGAGTCTGTGGTCCCATTTGTCTGCTGAACATTGGCCCTAGTTTGCAGGAGGTGGGTGGGTTCTCCTCTATCAGATAAGGGGCAGAGGGGTCAGAGCACCTGGGGGTCCGGCTCAGGAGGGGACCTTTGGGCTCCCCTCTTGTGCTGCCAAGCGTAGTCCTTAGTCCTGGCTTCCAGGCTTGTTCTGTGGCCTTGGCCGAGCCCTGCCCGCCAGCCTTGGTATCTCCCTCCACTGACACCCAAGCCTCTCCTCTGTCCCTTGTTCCCGCCGCCACAGGCCTGGGTCGCCAACTACGAGAGGCCCCGGATGAATGCCAACTCCCTGCTGGCCAGCCCCACGGGCCTCAGCCCCTACCTGCGCTTCGGCTGCCTCTCCTGCCGCCTCTTCTACTACTCCCTGTGGGATCTGTACAAGAAGGTGAGGCTGGGGAGGAGGCAGCACCCCCATCCCGGATCGATGCCAAGTAGACTGCACCTGGGCCAGTGAGTTGCTGTAAGAAGCGGCTTTTCCATCTGACTGAGCTGGGCACTGGGGACAAGGCTGCAGATCTTGAGGTGTCTGGAGGTGGACCCCGTCCAGAGAGGTTGCCGGGAAGCCAACATCTGGGAGATGGCGGTGCTGAGGGCACCCCCAGATTGTGGGTCTGAATCCAGTGCCAGACTATCGGGGAGGACAGAAAAGCAACCAAGGGACTGGAGTGATAGGACAGTCAGTAGTGCGGTTGCCTAGCATGCAACCAATCTGGGTTTGATCCCTGGCACCCCATGTGGTCCCCTGCATGAACTGCCAGGTGTGATCCCTGATGGCTGAGACAGGAGTAAGCCCCGATCAGCGCCGGGCGTGGCCCATAAACCAAATAAAAAAGAAAGAAAGGAAGGGAGGGAAGGAGGGAGGGAGGGAGGAAGGAAGGAAGGAAGGAAGGAAGGAAGGAAGGAAGGAAAGAAGGATGAAAGGAAGGAAGGAGAAGAAAAGTAAAGAAGGGAGGGAGGAAGGAAGGAAGGGAGGAAGGAGAAGGAAAGAAGGGAGGAAGGAAGGAAAAAAGGAAGGATGGAAGAAAGGAAAGAAAAGAAAGGTAGGAATGGTGGAAGGAAAGATGGAAGGAAGAAAAGAAGGAAGGAAGGAAAGAAGGAAGGAGAAGGGAGGAAGGGAGAGGAAGGGAGGGAGAGAGGAGGGCACGGGGCCACCCAGGAGGTGCCAGCTGCTGGCTGAGCGGGAGGACTGGGGTGAGGAGCAGGGGTGAGAACCAGGCCTGAGCCGAGCAGAGTGCACAGCGGCCCTCTGGGTGGGGAAGCTGGGAAGGGGACAGCACCCCCGGACTGGCTGCTGGCCACACTCTGCTCATGCCTGCGAGACTCCCCCCACCCAGGAGGAGCCGCTCCACCGCTTGCTGCCTCCACACAGCACATCCATGTGTGTGCTGTCCTGTGGCCACCTCTTGCTTTTGGCGGCAGGATTTAGTAGGTTTCTGGAGATTTGGGGAAAACCCTGATTCGCTAACACCTGATCTCTCCACTCCCCTGGCTTCACAGCCCGCAGGCGGCTCGGGACTCTCAAAGCAGTGAGCTGGGCCTGGCGCTGGGGGTTGCTTTTAGGGAAAAGGCCCTTGGTGGTTCTCGAACAGTGCCCTTCAATCTGGCCACCCCAGGGCAGGAGCCCGCAGGCCGAGGCTGTAAATAATAACCCAGTCCGTGGAGCGGTGGGTTTCAGCCTCTCTGCCCCCATGCCGGCTGGAGAGATTCAGGGGAAAGTGGAGCCAGGGGGCCAGCTGACCACACGACCCTGCCGCAGTGCGCTGGCCAGGCCTGGGCTTCTCATCTGCCCGCTCTCGTTCCCCCGGCACAGGCCTGGTCACGCTATGTCACCCCCCCCCCCATGGGAGGTACGTGCCCGGCAGCCAGCCTTTCCCGGATGCTGTGGCTCAGACAACCCCCCACCCCACCCCCGCCCCCGCAGGTGAAGCGGAGCAGCACCCCGCCGCTCTCGCTGTTCGGCCAGCTCCTGTGGCGGGAGTTCTTCTACACGGCAGCCACCAACAACCCCAGGTTCGACCGCATGGAGGGGAACCCCATCTGCATCCAGATCCCCTGGGACCGTAACCCCGAGGCGCTGGCCAAGTGGGCCGAGGGCAAGACGGGCTTCCCTTGGATTGATGCCATCATGACGCAGCTGCGGCAGGAGGGCTGGATCCACCACCTGGCCCGGCACGCCGTGGCCTGCTTCCTCACCCGCGGGGACCTCTGGGTCAGCTGGGAGAGCGGGGTCCGGGTGAGTGCACGCCCCGGGGGGCGGGGGGCGCCCAGGGTGCACGCCGGGCAGGCGTGCAGAGGCGCAGAGGTGGAACGGTGCACCAAGTGGGACCCCCACCTCACCCCTGCTCAAGGTCCCTCATCCCGCCGTAGGTGTTTGACGAGCTGCTCCTGGACGCCGACTTCAGCGTGAATGCGGGCAGCTGGATGTGGCTGTCCTGCAGCGCTTTCTTCCAGCAGTTCTTCCACTGCTACTGCCCAGTGGGCTTCGGCCGCCGCACGGACCCCAGCGGGGACTACATCAGGTGAGCGCGCGGATGGACCCCAGCGGGGACTGAATCAGGGAGGGCGTGGATGGACCCCAGTGGGAACTGCAGGTACAGACCCCAGCAGGGACTACATCAGGTGAGGGCACAGACGAAACCCAGCGGAGACTGCATCCGAGCAGGGAGCGGATGGACCCCAGTGGGGACTACATCCGGGGTGGGCACGGATGGACCCCAGCGGGGACTGCCTTCAGTGAGGGCAGCGACAGACCCCAGCAGGGACTGCATCCAGGCAGGGCCCAGACGGCCCCTTACTCCGGCTCCTGACCACCCCTGGAGGCTACCTCCTACCCCCAGGCCCTGGAAAGAGGTCTCTGCCCACCCAGGGGTGCTGATGGCCGATCCCCTTATTGCAGGCGGTATTTGCCCAAATTGAAAGGCTTCCCCTCCCGCTACATCTATGAGCCCTGGAACGCGCCCGAGGCGGTGCAGAAGGCAGCCAAGTGCATAGTCGGGGTGGACTACCCCCGGCCTATGGTCAACCACGCTGAGACCAGCCGGCTCAACATCGAGCGCATGAAGCAGATCTACCAGCAGCTCTCCCGCTACCGGGGACTCTGTAAGCACCATCCCCCGTCCCATTCCCCACCACCACCCCCAGGGCCTCTGGGGAAGTGGGGAAGCCTGCCCAGGTACTGCCCCTGGCTGCCCTGAGGGTCAACGTGTAGCCCTGGCTCTGCAGGACCACATGAGTGAGACTGCCGCTCTGGGGCTCCGGGCCTGCAGGAAGCGATGCCCCCTACGAAGTCCAGTACCTGCTCGATGCCATGAGTCCCTCTGTCTGTCTCCCAGGTCTGTTGGCCTCCGTCCCATCCTGTGTGGAAGAGCTCAGCAACCCCATGGCAGAGCCCAGCGACAGCCAGGCAGGCAGCAGTGCGGGTGAGAAGCAGCTGGTGTCTTGTGTGGTGCTTCCCCGGGTGCCATAGCTCTCCGCCCTGCGGGGGGCGGGGGGCGGGTCACAGAACCTCATGGGAACATGGAGTCACTTGGGCATCAGACAGCAGCCCTGGGCAGGACAGAGCAAAGATCTGGAAGCAACACGCTAGGGAGTTTTTTTCGGGTTCCTTGGGTTGGGGTGGTCAGTAACGCCTCACTGAGCTGGGACCGCCTTTCCCAGCACTGGGGGCACAGTTAGGAGAGGCCCAGAGGTGGGGAGGAGCCAAGCCTAGGTGGGCCCGCTGGGGTGCACCACCCCAGAGAAGTGTATTGAAAGGAAGGGTCTGGCTTTGGGTTATTTGGAAGCTTATCCTGCATGCTTGAGGGGCGGGTGGATGAGAGTGAGCACAGGCAGCCAGAGAGGCTGCAGGCAAGAATATAGACTCGGGGAACACCGGGCAAGGCTGGCAGCCCCTTGGGCATTCCACTTGCCTGCCCACCTGACCGGCTAGCTCCATACTTATGCACTCCACTCGGATCTATCTCCAGAGGCTGGCGGGCACCCCAGAGGGAACCATCTGTCCTCAGATCCTGGACCACAGCCAGGCCGGAGCTCCCTCGGCCTGGAGCCCCCTGGGGTGGGACTGGTGGGGGGGGGCCTAGCGCAAGTCTAGTTCTGCTCTCTAGACCCCTCTGGGGTGTAACTCAGGACCCTCCCAGTACCCTGGTGTGGCACTTACAGGTCATCTTGGTGCTGCATGTGGGGCAGGTGACCCCCTGACCTGCTTCTCCACAGGCCCGAGAGCAGTGCCTGGAGGCCCCACGTCCCCCAAACGTAAGCTGGAAGCAGCCGAGGAGCCCCCTGGAGAAGAGCTCAGCAAACGGGCCCGGGTGGCCGGGTCGTCCACCCCCGAGCCAACCAGCTCTGGCGCGGCTGTGTGAGAGTGAGTGAGGGTGGTGGGGGCGGGGGAAGGGGCAAGACCGGAAGGTGTCAGCCAGCAAGGACGGGCACAGCATCTCCCAGCCAGCCACTGTGGCCAACCAGGAGGAAAGCTGATGGGCGCTGTGGGCTTATTGCCGGCTTTCATCTCAGAGACTCTCCGTTCGCACCTCCCCACCTCCCCAGATGCGAACGAGAGCTCCCAGGTTTAAAGAAATCCCAGATTTTATTTATTTATTTATTTTACAGCGGTAGGGCACGTTTGCCTTGCGAGAGGCTGACCCGGCCGACCCAGGTTCGATTCCTCCGCCCCTCTCAGAGAGCCCAGCAAGCTACGGAGAGTATCTCGCCTGCACGGCAAAGCCTGGCAAGCTCCCTGTGACATACTCTATCTGCCAAACACAGTAACAACAAGTAACAACAAGTCTCACAATAGAGACCTTACTGGGCCTGCTGGAGCAAATTGATGCTGTAGCAAAGGGAGGACAGTGCTACAGTGTTACAATGTAGGAGTATTGCTATTTATTCAGCCATTGATTAGGCTGATTGAATTGGGCATGAATGCCACGAATTCCCAGATTTCTAAGACAATTCCCAGATTTAGAGGAGATCTCCCTGGGGGCTGGAGTGATAGCACAGTGGGTAGGGCGTTTGCCTTCCCCGCGGCCAACCCGGGTTCGATTCCCAGAGTCCCATAGGGTCCCCTGAGCACCGCCAGGAGTAATTCCTGAGTGCAGAACCAGGAGTAACCCCTGAGCATCATGGGTGTGACCCAAAAAGCAAAAAAAAAAAAAAAAGAGAGAGATTTCCCAGGTTTAAAAGAGAGAATTCCCAGATTGAACAGACGGCCAATCCTCCCTTTTGCCTTTTGCAGCTGTTCTTGCTGGCCATGGCCTCTGCCGTTTTATTTCTAGTTTCTTTGAGGCGCTTCTCTTTGTAGGACGGAAAGAATTTTCCAGTCAAGCCCTCTTCTTTCTTTGCCAGCTCCAGGGGACAGAGGAAGGTCAGGGTGTGGGCCCAGCAGACCTTGCCTGAGTCTGATCCCCAGCATGGCATGTACCCCCACATGCTGTAGCCTGGGTGGCCCCTGAGCTCCACCAAGCCTGAGCACTGGGTTGTTGAGCCCCCCAACTCCAGGCTTAGCATAGCCAGAAGTGTGACAGTGTGTTATTGTTTGGCCCTTTCTTTAAAAAAAAACAAAAACACCTTTTTATGTCAGTCACCACGATCCATAATACCATCAATAATGGGTCTCTGGGGCTGGAGCGATAGTGCAGCGGGTAGGACATTTGCCTTGCGCGCGGCCGACCTGGGTTCAATTTCCAGCATCCCATATGGGCCCCCGAGCACTGCCAGGAGTGATTCCTGAGTGCATGAGCCAGGAGTAACCCCTGTGCATTGCTGGGCGTGACCCAAAATGAAAAAAAAATAAAAATAATGGGGAGTGCATCTAGTCTTCCAATATCACACTCTCCACCAGAACGACTTCCCTCCAGTTACTTCAGATCTGCACCAGTCCCCCCACAACCCCCAAACGCCACCCCAGTCTGCCACCATATGACCTGAGTTCTGGAGATCAGTCCTGGAGCTCCCTGAGCTTCGGGACACCCCACGCACGAGAGAGGTCCTGTCTCTGCATCCCCGCCCTGTCTGACCCCACAGTTCTGTCCACGCAGCAGCAAGTCATCGATTTCATCTCAGGGACGGGTCGTGTTCCGTCGTTCACTGTTACCATGTTCTGCTCTTCCCGGGGAATCCCAGGAATTTCCCGGGGAATCCCATCCTGCAGAGGGAAAGTGGGCCTGAATGTGGCGCTGTGGGATGAGAGGCCCAGGGGCTGTGGGGGAGCTCAGGACGGGCTCCCTGCGGGGATGGCTGGCTTCATGGGGGCCAGAGGAGGCTGGCACTTCCCTCAGGCTGCTTGTTCAACCCAGCCCAGCCCAGCCCACCCTAGCACCACCCAGCCCACCTCTGGGCAACACAACCCAACCCAGCCCAGCCCAGCACCCCAACCTGATCTTCCCTTTTACAGCTGCTCTTGCTGGTGGTGGCCTCTGCGTTCCCCTCTCCTCTCGGCTGGCTTCTCTCCAGCCCTGTCTGGGCAGCTGCAGAGGACTGTCCTCTTGAGACCTCATTCCGGGCTGTCCCTTCTGAGCCCTGTCTGCGTCGTAATTGACACCAAGGAGCTGCTGGCGTCTTTCCCCACTCCAGGGCCTCGTGAGGTCACCCAGTGTCTGGCATTGAGGGTGTGGAGGCGGCCAGGCCAGGTGCCCGTGCCCTTCCCGCCTTCTTGTCATCGAGGCCCTGACAGGCAGGTTTGTGCCCACAGATCCAGTGGCTGACCCCTGACTCTTAGCTGAGAGGGCCCAAGGACAGAGAGGTTAAGTGTCTGCATTGGGGTTCTCCAGTAAGATTTTTTCCCCCTTGATCTCGTGTATTTCGACATGATCCCCGTGCTTGTTTTCTGTGGTTTCTCTTTTATTTTCTTCCTTTTTTGTGTGTGTGGGGGGTTGGGTCATACTCAGCGATGTTCAGGGATTACTCCTGGTGGTGCTTGGGAGACCACATGGAATACTAGGGACTGAACCCATGTCGACTGCATGCAAGGCAAGTGCCCTACCCACTGTCCTGCTGCTACTGTCCCTATGGGCTGTGACCATACAGTATTCTTACCACCCCACCCTCCTGCCCCTCCACTGCTGATTGGACTCTTGACTGCTCCTTTGTCATTGATTTTTTTGGTTTTGTTTTGTTTTGGGGCTGTTCCCAGAGGTGCTCAGAACTAAATCCTGGCTCTGTGCTCAGGGATCACTCCCGGTGGTGCTTGGAGGACCATATGGGATGCTGGAGATCCAATTTCGGTCATCACGCGCAAAGCAAATGCCCTCCCTGCTGTACTATTGCTCCAGCCCCTTGACTGTTCTATTTTAAGTTTAAATTGTAGTGTGGGTCTGAGGCTTACTGTTCAGTTAGTCAGTGACCTCCAGTTCAGCAGGAAATTGTTGCCTGAGGCAGGGGAGTATAAAACATGTAAAATGTGGGGCCTGAGCGATAGCACAGTGGGTAGGGCGTTTGCCTTGCACACGGCTGACCTGGGTTCGATCCCCGGCATCCCATATGGTCCCCCAAGCACTGCCAGGAGTAATTCCTGAGCACAGAGCCAGGAGTAACCCATGAGCATTGCTGGTGTGATGCAAAAAGCAAAAAAAATAAATAAATAAATAAATAAAACATGTAAAATGAGATAGCACAGTGGGTGGGGCCCTCACCTTGCATGTGGCCACACCCTGTCCAGTCCTGATCAATGAGGTGATCCCCCAGCACCCCCACACACAGACAGTGAGATCTGATGCCCAGCCGTGGGGATTTTAACAGTCAGCTCAGAAGGCAGGAGACAAATAACCTCTTAATCCCTAGACAGGGCCTGGGCTTGTCGCAGATGCTCGCGCAATCAGGAAACACGGCACTTGGGACCTGAAAGATGAGTCGGATGGAAGCAGCAGGGAGGCGGTTTCAGACCAGGAAAGTCTCTCGACAGTGATGTGATCTTGTTCAAATGGGTGAACTGCTGCGCGCTTCCTCCCCTGTAAGCCGGGAGAAGGGGGGTGGTTGCAGAGATGAAGTGATGGAGGCCGTGAGTCAGGAGTGTGTGGGACTGCCAGGGCGACCTCTGTGGGCTTTCTCATCTAGGAGACCCTGAGCGGCTCTGGCTTCGTGCGCCTCACGGAGGCGGCCACAGATCTAGCCAACCTTTCCCTGAGCAGCACCGAGAGAGAGGGAGAGACCCCCTCACTCACCCCTAAATGCAGGTGTGCCTGGCACCATATGGCCTGGGGATTGGGTGGGGATGGGGCTGAAAAAGAGCCGTTCCCTCCCCGGTGCGTTGGAGCAGGGGCAGGTGGGGGGGCATAACCTCGGAAACCGCTAGTGCATCCAGGGCCTGTGCAAGGAAAGTTGACTGCAGAGGGAGACCGCTAAGGGTGGGCAGGGTGGGGTTGGAATGCTGTGTTTTCTGGCAAGCAGGGCTACACCTCTTGGCTTGTATCAGGAAAGCAGTCTGTCTCCGAGTACCCCCACACCAGCTCATACGCTCTCCCAAGCCAGAGCGGAGGCACCAAGCCCCCTCCATGGAACGTGGGGGAGGAAGAATCTGATTGTCTGCTTGTCCTGACTTGAGTGAGTGACAGAATTCCCTAGCTTCAATGAGTCACAAGTTACTGGAGTTTCTGACCGGGGGTGGTGGTGGATGGGGACTGAGAACCTGCATTTCTTTCTTTCTTTTTTTAATTTTTCTTTTGTGGGTCCCACCCGGCAATGCACAGGAGTTACCTTGGCTCTGCACTCAGGAATTACTCCTGGTTGTGCTCGGGGACCATATGGGATGCTGAAAATTGAACCCGGGTAAGCTGCATACAAGGCAAACGCCCTACCCACTGTGCTATCACTCTAGCCCCAGAACCTACATTTCTAACTGGTCCCCTCTTCTCAGCTTATGCCACCCATTGGGAGACTGCCCTTTGCCCACTGACTTTATCACTCAATGGGTCAGGCCCCTGACCCCCTGAACAAAATGGGGGCGAGCAGTGTCCATGTAGTACACAGGGCACTCAGCCTGGCCTGGCTTATAAATAGCCAATAACCAGGGGTGATTTTATTATTATTATTAGTTTTTAGTGGATTTGGAGCCACACCTGGCAATGCTTGGGGGGGTACTCCTGGCTCTGCACTCAGGAATTACTCCTGGTGGTATTCAGGGCACCATATGGGATGCTGGGGATTGAACCTGGGCCAGCTGTGTGCAAGGCAAACCAAACACCCTCCCCGCTTGCCTTATCACTCCAGCCCCTGGTTCGTGTTATTATTAGCATTTTAAAATTTATGGTTATTATTTTTTGTTTCATTATTTTGGGGTCACCCCCAGCAGTGCTCAGGGGCTACTCCTGGCCAAGTGCTCAGCGGTCATTACTGGTGGTGGTCATTACTGGTGGTGCTCAGGGGAACCACATGGTACCAGGGGTTGAACCTGGGCCTGAGCTCAGCCGATGAGACCCTAGAAGAACATCAGGTTCTAGTTGAGTCAGATCCTGGAGGGTCTTAAAGGTTAGGCAGGTGAGTCCTTTGGTGTCTTTCCGGTAAGGGGCATGGGGAAGGAGGAAGGTGATATGATCTGGCGAGCATGTTTGGGGGGTAAGGGAAGGAGGGGTTGCCCAGGTGCCTGCAGCAGCGTGTCCAGTGGGGGCCAGGTCAGTGATCAGAAGGCCTGACGCCCAGGTTCCCTCTGCTCTCCTGGGGTTCACTAAACGCCATGTTGTAAGTGGGCCTTCGTCAGAGGGCTGGGCAGTTGCAGACCCCCCTGCACGACCGACTTGGAGTGTCCACCCTGGTCTCAGGGAACTAGAAGGATAGTTAGACCCTTGTATTGTGCTGCGCATCTCCTGGGCCTAAAGGTGTCGCGCCTCACCTGTGGAACGGTAAAAAGAGTGTCTCATCCCCCAGTTCTGCCTTCACCCGGCAGAGCATCAGGAGAGGAAAATGAAACCCCCTGTGTGAAAAGTCTTCTGTGAACCGCAACACACAGAGGAGCTCACCAGACTCTCTCGCCCCTGCTGCTCAGGGCCTGTGGGACTGGCGAATCCGTGACTTGAGTCTGAACTAGCACACATGGCGAAACGGGCCGCAGAGCCATGACTGGGTGGCCTCAGTCCAGCTAGTGTCCTGTCGAGGGACTGGGACTTGCTGCTTTCTCCCCTCTGCCCGCTTGCTGCAGTGGTTTGACCCAGGACAGCATGGGTGTGACACGCATTCTTTAGTGGCCGATGCACCAGTTTGGACCTTTGGCTGTCGAGCCAGCTCCGAGCTGTTTCTTTCTACTGGAAGTTCCAGGGGGCAAATGCTGATGTGCAGATTAAAGACTTTTTTTTTTTTTCCTTTTTGGGTCACACCTAGCAATGGTCAAGGGTTTACTCCTGGCTCTGCACTCAGGAATTACTCCTGGTGGTGCTCGGGGAACCATATAGGATTCCGGGGATTGAAGATTGAACCCAGGTCGGCCACATGTAAGGCAAACGCTCTACCCACTATACTATTGCCCTGGTCTCGTGCAGGTTAAAGAGAACTGGTGGGCAGGCCTGGTCTCTTTCCACACTTCCCGCCTCCCCACGCAGGCATCTGTCCTGCGCTGAACTTTACTGACCAGGGCTTGCCAGAGCACGGACCAGCGCCCACATAGCTCTTGTTTCTTCTGCTGCCCACAGTCCTCAAAGTTGCTGACAGCTCAGTATTCCACTGGGCTGGAATTGTGTATGGAGTTTTCTCTTTGGTCCAATTGTTCTGCCCTGCGGGGTAGGGTGAGGGCGGCCCTTCTGCTGGTACATAGTGCTCTGCAGGGAGAAAGTCAGAGGTCACCTCTCCCCACCCACAGTTCAGCTGTGCCCAGGAGCCTGGGCCTCTAGGGAGGAGGGCCCATGGGGGCTTCATTGGGCAAGACCCGACTTCCGGCAGTCTGGGAAGCACCAAGCAGAGATGAGCCTTCGGCTGCTTAGTTCTGGCCAGTAAAGGAGAAGCTGGGGGTCCTGAGGGGTTCAGGCACATGCCTGAGGTGCGGCCAACTCTGGTTTGATCCCCAAACATCACCAAGTGCAGACCTGGAGGTCCCCAGCACCACGGGGTGAGTGGGGGAGGGGAGAAGGGGCAGATGATCTGGCACCCCAGGGCCTGAGCAGCACTGCTTGGAAGTACCACCTCCTCAACTCCCCAAGATTAGAAAAGATGAGGGGGCTGGAGCGATAGCACAGTGGGTTGGGTGTTTGCCTTGCACGCGGCCGACCTGGGTTCGATCCCCGGCATCCCATATGGTCCCCCGAGCACCCCCAGGAGTAGTAATTCCTGAGTGCAGAACCAGGAATAACCCCTGAGCATCGCTGGGTGTGACCCCCCAAAAAAAGAAAAGATGAAATTCGGGGTCCCTGTGTGCCCTCTGCACTTGCTAAACAGCTGTTGCTTCTCTGGCATCCCTCCCTTGTTCTGTGTAGTTGTTGGGTGCAGGAAGGGAAGTATGACACTGCCCAAGGAAATAGTCCCAAGCCCAGAGCTTGGTCCTGCCCCCGCTCCCCTCCCACCTAGACACATACCTGATTGTCCCTCTATACTTCCTTGCTGCTCACCCGGGAGCTGGCAGATGCTGGCGACCTCTGAGATTCGTCACAGGACCCAGGTTCCCTCCAGGCCTGTGCCATAGGTGCCCCTCGGTGACTGGAACCTGTTGCAGGTGGCCTGATCACACATACCTGCCGGGTGGCCTTACAGAGCTAGTCTGCCTGTTAGCAGCTAAAGGATGGGTGTGTGAGGGTATCAGGCACATGGAGGGAGCATCCCGGCACTCAGGGGACAGCCGACATTCCATTAGCGTCTGGCCGAGAGCGGACCCCGAAATGGCTTTCTTCCAGTGCTTGTTTTTGGAGCTGATTTCCCCCCGGCACCTCTCTCCCCAGGATGCGCTTCCCTTTCCTTCCCTGCTGCTGTCATCACTTTCCTGCAAAGGCTTCCTTTGATTTCCCCAGACCCCTTTCCCTGCAGGCTTCACGCCCTCGCTTGAGAACAAGGCCAGCTCCTTAGCTGCTGACAGGGCAGCTTGAACTGCTAGTTGAACAGCCGTTTGGCTCACCTTGTGGACAAGGACAAACTGGTTCTTCCAGACCTGGGGGTTCTGGGTCTGTGCTTTTGCATCCTTTATGCAGAGACTCGGATCCTAGGGCTTCCCTGAGGTCAGTCCCTGCCACCCCCGTCACATGTCTTCTGCTCGGCTCCACGCAGCCAGTTCCTCTCCCCACCCCAGGCAGAAGTGCCAATGGCAGTAGGTGCCAACCACCGGCTTTAGTTTCTGTTTCTGTGGTGCCAAGGATCAAACCTGTGTCTCATACGTGCCAGGCACTTACCACTGATCCGCAGGGCATTGGTTTCTGGTCTTTGGTTTGGGTTGGGGGCTGCATCTTGTGGTGCTCAGGGCTTACTCCTGGCTCTGTGCTGACCCCTGAGCATTGTTCAGGGGATCATTTGGGGTGTCGGGGATCTAATCCCATAGGATCAACTGGGTTGACCAGGTACAAGGCCAGCACCTTCCCTGCTGTGCTATCTCTCTCTAACCCAAGGTGTGGCTTCTTAAACCCTTTTTTGCAGTTATCCACATTTTGGGGAGCCTGGCAAGGGATGAGCCTCCCCTTTGAAAATGACACCTATTTGGGGGGTCTGGAGCGATAGCACAGTGGATAGGGCATTTTGCCTTGCATGCGACTGACCCAGGTTCGATTCCCAGCATCCTATATGGTCCCCTGAGCAGCGCCAGGAGTCATTCCTGAGTGCATGAGCGAGGAGTAACCCCTAAGCATTTTTGGGTGTGACCCAAAAAGCAAAAAGAAAGAAAGAAAGACAGAAAGAAAGAAAGAAAGAAAGAAAGAAAGAAAGAAAGAAAGAAAGAAAAGAAAGAAAATGACACCTGTTTACACACAGACGGAAAGGCGTATGCAGAAACTTCGTCTCCACAGACTGGCCTTTACACCTCTCCTTGGAACCCGTAAGGTTCAGAACTGTTGTTCTGAGGGCATTTCTGTCCTCTCCCCATCTTGAGAGGGAGGGAAAGTAGAGAATATCTGGTGGAGGGTTTCTCCCCACCCTCCCACCATTTTGTTGAGGTTTGGCTTAATACCAGAGTCCTGAAAGAGACCCATGTATGAAATCTAAGTAACAGTTTGATGTATGTGCAGTAGAATCAGTGTGATTTGACGAATGACCATCAAGGTTGCTGGAAACAGTCATTGCGGGCTGGAGTCTGGAGTTCCACATACTGATGGCATAGGTCCACCCACTCTTCTCACACTTGCTCATAGTTTTACCCTGGGCCTAGATAAACGCTTATCCAGATGAAACCTGTAGATTCCAGAGTTGTAGGTGCTGAGAGATGATTTTGGATTTTTTGGGGGGTGGGGGGTGGGGATGGTGGTTAGGCCGTAACTAGTGGTGCTCAGGGCTTACTCCTGGCTCTACACTCAAGGGTCACTCCTGGCAGGATCAGCTGTGTGCAAAGCAAAGAGCCCTATTTGCTGTACTGTCACTGTTCAATAATCACTTTAAAATCCCGTTTTCCAAATGCTGTCAAAGCCTAAGGCACTAGTAGGCACCAGCATAGGACTTGGAGGTGAGGGGGTCAGAGGGGCACAATTCTGCTCTCACACAAGTATCTGACCCTAGGTAGGTTCAGTCAGCTGCCTTTGCAGGGTGCAGGGCGCACACTGGAGGCTGCTCAAAACTCTACACTCAAGGATCACTCCTAGAGGTGCTTGGGAGCGGGAGGGGGGGCTCACATGCGGTGCCAGAGATTGAACCTGGGTTGGCCACATGCAAGGCCAGAGCCTATCCCCTGCTCTAGCTTTCTGGCCCAGTAAATGGCTTCTTGCTATTGTGTCTGCCTCCCAGCACTCTGCAAACAGGTCCCAGACCCTGCACTCTCTTTACTCTCGGACATGCCGGACCCCCATAGACAGGCCCAGCATGGCCTCCCCATCCTCAAGGAGTTCGCGTCTTCCCTTTGCCCCTCATTCAGGATATTAAAACCCTTGAATCGCGTCATCCTTGTGTCTCTTCTCCCCTGTCTCCCAGCACAGTGCCAGCATTCTGTTCCCAGCCCAGGGGAACGTGCTTCTCTAAACCTCACCTCTGCCTTGCTGGTGCCCTCCACTTCTCCATCTCTGACCGCAGCCACTGTGCATTGACCGGTCCAGGGCCAAGGTCTCGCAGGCCGAGTGAGCCTCAGGGAGGTCTTCTGCATCCTTTGTGACCCACAGCCCTGGATCAGTACCCAGAGGGCCTTGCAGGAGAGAGTTTGTTTGAGGCCAGCCAGCAGGCAGAGTTTAAGCTCCTGGGCACTCCCGGCATTGAGTAGGCACCAAGTCCCTCTTGGACTCTTCTCGCCCCAGGCAGACCCAGCCTCCAGGGGATGCCACTGTGGGAGGCATCTGCGGACAACTGAGCACCTCCCGAATGCTCCTTTTTTTGGTTTGTTTTGGGGTTGCACTCAGAGGAATTAGCGTGGCAGTGCTCTGGGGACTCTGGGATGCTGGGCAGTGCACCCGGCTCGGTTGTGTGCAAGGCCAGAGCCCTACCCGCTCTCCTATCTATCACTCCAGTCTCCTAAAAGCTCCTTCTTGTGCTTGTTCTCTTCCAGCTGCAGTGCTGAGGCGCCAGGAGCCCAGCTTGGATGCCCGCCCGAGCAGCTGCCACTGCCACGGACGACCGGCCACCATCCCATCAGGAGCACTGACAGAGGGAGAGAGCGCGTGTGCATGGGAGCGGGTGTGTGGAGGAGAGGGCTGCCCCTGTGCGTCTTTCACCTGGGGGTTCCGGATGCCCCCCTGGTCTGCTGGGGTACCTGACTCTACTGGCCTCCGGGCACCCTCCCCCCCCAACCCAGGCTAGAGGTTCCGCCAGTGACCCAGGCTCTGGTCTCAAGAGTGTTGTCTCTTCCAGTGCCTGAGGTTCCAGAGGCAGCCAGAGCCATGCCCATTTTCCTGTTGGGCATCCTGGAGGCCGGGCATGCCAGCATGGGGCGAATGTGAGTGTGTGTGTGTGTGTGTGTGTGTGTGTGTGTGTGTGTGTGTATGCGTGCATCTTTGTGTGCGTTCCAGACCTTACCACAAGGCCTAGTTTTTCTCATAGTTGGAAATTCCCTGGCCCCGCTCCTTCGACCCCTCCCTAGGGATGAGCACAGGCTGTGGGCAGATCCACGCAGCCCCCCACCCCCACAGAGCCCCTCAGAGTAACTGTCCTGCTTGCAGGTGTGACAGATGCACCCCAGTCTTTCTGGGTGAGGCCCTGAGGTCAGGAGCAGAATCCCAGGTGGGGTGGAGGGTGGAGGGAGCAGGCTGTCTGGGATCTGAGTCCTCCCACTTCCGGCCACACGCCAGGACCCCATCTGCATGCTGGCTGGGCTAACGGCTGGTTGCTGGGGACCAGGGGATCATAGGAACAGCCTGAAATGGACAGTGTGTCAGCCTGGGCAAGTCTTCCTTCCACCCTGTGGCCTGCACTTGAGCCACCAAGTGACTTTGTGTGTGTGCATGTGTGTGTTTGTGTGTGTGTGTGTATGTCTCTGTGTCTGTCTGTCTGTCTGTCCATCTGTCCATCCACTGGGGGCAAATGTAAGCAGATGACTCATTCCTTCCTGGACAGTCTCCTCCCATGTGACAGGGAGCTGACCTTGGGTGACCACCTCCCTGCCTCCCCGGGGACCTGTCTTAGCCACAGACAGGTCTGTGACTTGCTCAGACCCAGCCTGCCCCTTCACCATCCTCAGTCCAGAGCCCCACAGGCAGCATTTTCTGAGCTGCCCTGCTCCTAGCTAGAAATCCCAGAGGATCTTGGGATTTCTAAGCCTTGACCAACACCGTCCTCTGTCCTCTCACAGACCATGTCCTGGAGCCTGGGGCCAGGGGGCAGGGCATGTGGGCTGGGGACTACCCAGTTCCTTTACCCCCATCCAGGAGGAATGAGAACAGGGGGGACTTTTGCTGGGAGTTGGGGGGGGAGATAGAGGAAGCCTATCTGGCTAGGCTGGCATGAGAGGCGAGGCCACGTGGCGCTCAGGCCAAATCAGCGTTGATGTAGTAGCACTCTCGGGTACCAGGATGGTTCCCTTCTGCCTTCCCAGTTGGCTCCTCTCCAAGGTACGGAGAATAAGAACACCCCATTTCTCTGGTACCCTGGCCCATTCCTAGTGGAGCTGCGCTGAGGGGGGTTGGGGAGAGGACACGGCCTATGGCCTGCCGCCCACACCACCTTAGCACCCCCCTCTGCTGGGGGTGCTCCTACCCCCCACACCCCAGGTCCAGGGGCCAGGGGCATGGAGGTGAGAGGGTCGCCAGCAAAATGCATTTCATCCAGAGGGGTTCTCCCCAGTGTGTGAGCATTCACTCCGGCATAAACATCTGATTCTCTCCATCAAAGCTGTGCTGTCCTCATTTTGTGGGCTGGCTGGGGGCTGGGAAAGTTCAGGGTGAAATGGGGCCGAGTCTGGGGTCAGACACTCTACTTCTGCAGTGCCAGCAGCCTCTTGCCCTTAATTGGAAGTGCAGGGAGCAAGGCTGGGTGCCCCAGGAGTTCTTGGGCGCTGGCTCAGCTGCCCCTGAGCTGGGTGGCCCCTGAGAGATTCACACTGGAGATTGGTAAGTGGCTGTGCACTCTCTCCAGCCCCACGAGTCTCCCTTAGCCTCACATCAGCCCCTTGGGTCTGCAGGTATGGGGTGTGGGGCCCCTGGCAGATGTGGCCCTGGCAGGTGTTCGGCCTCTGCCTGCAGTTCAGCCCAGGACCTGTAGACTGGCTGGAGAATCTGCCCTGGGTGCAGGCTCCACAGATGCTGAGGGCCGGCTCCGACCTTAGCTGACACTTCAGCTCTGGGTAGGGCAATCCTAGGGCATGCCAAGAGGAAGAGGCAAAGAAGGAAGAATTTTTTTTTAAGTGACCTACATTTTTTAAAAATTTTTATTAGTGAAACACCATGAGGTACAGTTGTAGACTTACAAATTTTTGTGCTTGGATTTCAATTATACAA
>JAOXYA010000022.1:3000724-3027453 GCA_028565675.1 Sorex palustris | reverse complement strand
GAATCGAACTCGGGTCGGCCATGTTGGCTGCGTGCAAGGCAAACGCCCTACCGCTGTGCTATCGCAGCCGGCCTAAAATCAATTATTTGTGACGAGAGCAATAGCTAGAGTTAAACTCTATTAAAAAGTGTTCTGTTCAAATTATAGAGGCATCTATTTCTGTTAAAAAGTCACTCAGGTGCTAATAACTAAATCTTCAAATGAATTTAAGCCAAAATTTCTAGTTTATTTTTTCTTTAGTCATCCTACATTAACCTCAGTATTGAAATTTCTTTTCCAAAATCTTTTACCCTGCAGCAATGTTGATTCTCACAATGATCAATGGCTAAGTAAACTCCACCTTGTTTTATTCCTGAGCTATTTGTTCTATGGGGAAGAGAAGCAAGCACTTATTTTACCAAAAAGCTTCCTAGCCACAGACAGTCCCTAGGAGGAACGGGGGTAACTGCAGCCCCGAGGGGCGTCAGCCTTCCACAGCAGCTGCACCTGAGCCCACAGAAGGGGCCCCTTCCCCGCCCCCACCCCACTTTCAGAGCCCGCCTAAGTCCTTCCATCCCCCATCCTTTTATGCTGGGCACGCAGTCCCCAAGGCACAGTGCAACTCTTTTCTTCCTTTCTGAAACATTTCTTTTAGAACAGTGAGTGCAATTATTAATAATCCAGGGCTCTCATTCTGCCAGCAATAACTGCCTCCAGCTACCGCCGTTATACCAGGGACGGCAAATCCCCAAGGAAGCCCAGCCACAGTTAAGAGTAAGAAAAGAAGCAGCTGCCACAAGGTTTAATCCAAGCACTGTCTAAGGCAAGCAAAATCTCTCCCCGCGGAGGACCTCTGAAGCACTTACCTGTTGGTCCACAGCTTAAGCAGAACAGAAAGGAAATCTGTGGGACGTATGCTAACTCTCAGAATCGTATTTCAGATGTCCAGTCTGCTAGTCCTACGATACAGGGTCCTATCATCAAATACTCCCTGTCCTTTTACAACGAGGAAGTGGTGCACAAAGGCTGAGCCACACCCTGATCTCCGAGGCCAGTGTGTGAAGGGCACTTTCAATTAGCCCGGCTTAGCAACATTAGAGCACTCATTTTCACCTTCAGCCAAACATTCAGAACTGGACTCCACAGGGTGACAATTCTAAGTCTGCAGAGTGACACAGTAATTGCAACGAGTTCAGAACGGTCTCGGACACGCACCTGCTTGATGCTCAGAAGAGAGGGCTCGCCAGCAGGCCTCTGCTCCAGCCTCAGCTTCAGACACTCGTGGATGACGTTGAGCAGGACGCGGCAGAGGACCAGAAAGGCCGGCTCAAAGGAGGGCAGGTCCATGGCCTGGAGCTCGTCCCAAGACACGGCGCTGCATGTCTGCTCCGAGGGGAGCGGCGTCCTGGAGAGCTGCACATAATCGGAGCCCCACATGGGATCCGGAAACTCGGGGAACTGAAACGGAAGTCAACAGGCATGAGAGGAGTGCAGGAGGGGCCCAAGGTCACGGTCAGGAGGGTGGGCTCACTCCAAGGTGCTGAGTCTCCCCAACAGCGGATCTAGGGGACAACTCATCTTTACAACAGGGCAGCACTTTCCACGTGCACTCACAAAGTTCTAGAAGCATCAGAAAATCACAACAAGGGCTAAAAACAACTACACTAAAAAAGTGTACAAATGATGATGCAGTGCATCTTTGTCACTCGGAAAATGATCAGAATCCTGATTTCTACAGCATCACTCACAGCTTTGCCTAGATTACGAGAGTCAGAGAGGGGCAGGGACACAGCACCGTGAGCAGGGCCCTTGCCTGGGCTTGATCCCTGGTCCAACACATGGTCACCCAAGCACCGTAAGGAGTGATCCCTAAGCAGGGTAAGAACTGAGCATGGCCAGGTGTGCCAGGTGTAGCCCCAAAGGTGGAAAAGCAGGGAGGGAGGGAGGGAGGAGGGAAGGAGAGGGGGAGGGGTGGGAGAGAGAAGGAAAGCAGAAAGGCCTGCCTTAGCTCACAGAATCCGGCAGCCGGCAGCGCAAAGCTTCTGTCCTCCGTGGACACAGACACAGGTGGTCACTGACCACACCCGAGCATCCGTCCCTGGGTCTCCCTGGGCCTCACGCGCTGGGCCTGCCGGGAGTGCCCAGTGTTCCCACCTTCTGCACCCCGAACAGACCGCGCAGACCCGAAAGCCGCCACTTTCCATCCATTCCAGCGCCATCAGTGACCACCAGGTCGTTCCCATCTGTCCTCCTGGTCACCACCCGGCTCTCTGTCACCCTGCGCTGTGTCCTGCTCCACCACCGCGACTGGGGCAACTGAACAGATACATAGGAGAGTCTAAAAATGCTGAGCTGACAATGGAGGACTTGTTAAAGGACGGAGTTAAAAGCCCCGGGCAAGACGATGATTTCTTTTCCTTTGGCATTAAGACAAGTTTATTTAAAGTTCTATGAAACTTGGCAGACTCTATGAGACAATTTTAAAGAATTCGTTTTTGCATTACAGTTCCAGTCTGCTGAACCCATCAGTCGCAGACTCTCTGGAAAGGAACAGGCTTTATTTCTCCACCAGGGAGACCCCCAGACTGACCTACCGAAGAAACAATCCTACCAGTGGCACCTGGTGCTCCCAGAGGAAAAGGTACTTGGCAAGCTACTGAGCAGTGAGAAGAAACAGTCGCTTCAACTGAGGAGACCAAGGCAGAGAATCAGGACAGCTGACAGCGTGCAAACACAGGAAAGACCAAGAACCAGGAAAACTGTGTAAGAACGCATTACCAGGCTCGGGAGAACAGAAAGGAATCAGCCAAGACTTCCGAAAGGAGTTGGAGAGAGGCCGTGCAAGTGCCCAGCGCGCGCCTGAGCCCAGTGTGTACAGACAAGGGCAGTGAAGGAAAGAAGCTGAGGGGGGAAGAGCAGGGGAGGAACGGGTGAGCGGGCACCAGGGCTTCACTACACCGGCATACGGGAGAGCGGGACCACCACGTCCCAAGCAGATGCCACGACACTGAAAACACACGAGCTAAGCAGCAACCACCGGGATCTTCTAATGTGGCTGTGAAGGTGACAGGCGGCGATGGGGCGGGGAGGAATCTGAGGACAGGGACAAAAGAGGCTGACACTGGTGGTGGGATCGGTCTCAAAATACTGCTTAACTATCAAAAACTTTATAGATCTGTAATCAGATACAATGTATAAAAATGAAGAAAAGGCAGCACAATAAAGTCAAGGGTGTCCGAGTGGAATTAACAAGAAACCAATCAGAAATTGGCTGTAGGAATTACTGCTACAACACAGAGAACGTGAACGATTATTCTGAGTGGACAGTGAGAGGCCAGGAATCAGGTGCAAGGTCAAACCTAAGAACAGAGGCGCCGGCAACAGTGGAGAGAGAGGAGTGACACCCCCCCACCCATCCAGCTCTCAGCACTGCAGCTGAGGACGCTCGAGAGGGGACAGCCAGGGCAAAGACCCCAGCAACCCCCAGTGTAGGACCCCCAGGGGAGGATGGGAAGCTATGCCAGGCAGCACTCTCACAGGTGCCATCAGCTCGGCCGAAGGCTGCCCAGACCTACAGAGAAATCACTGCATCACTGTCACCCTGTTGTTCATCGATTGCCTCGAGCAGGCCCCAGTAACGTCTCCTTCATCCTAGCCCTGAGATTTTAGAAAGTGCCACATTCGAGGCTCTTTCAGGGTCAGGAGAATGAGATCTATCATTGTGACTGGTTTTTGGCATACTGAATACGTCACGGGGAGTTAGCCAGACTCTGCCGTGCGGGCAGGATACTTTTGGTAGCCTGCCAGGTTCTCCAGAGTAAGAACTAGATAATAAGACGTCACAGGGCCGTGAATGTGACTGCGCGCTTCCGGGAGCTGGGTTTTATTGTCTCTGGGTCTTGGCCGTTGATGGGATTACACAGCAGAGGAATACTGGATGTTAAGTGAACCTGGGGCGGGGGCATGGGGTCAAACCCGGGGTCACTGCAGACACCCGGTGAAGTCAGAATGTGGGGACATTAATCAGAAATCAATGTCATTATACTCAGAGCCCGTGTCATTTTTGTGTGACCTAGCAAATTCACTCAATTAAGGCTTTCGTGGAGGAAAGTCATGGGCAAAAATGCAAACAGTCCAGGAATTTTCGAAAAGAATGGGAAGCAGACTCGTATGAAGCCTGTTAATAACCCCGCTGTTTACGAGGGAACAGGAAATAAACTTGGGGCGGGAAGAGGGAGACAGACACCCCAAATGCTCTGAGGACACAGCAGCAGCAGGAAGCCAGGCGTAGAGGACTCAAAGGACAACGCCGTCCAATACAACCACGCACTCTCACGATCCATCATTTGGGGTCAAGCAACCGTCTTGGAAACGCCGCCTGCTCTGAGAAATCAAAGTATCAATCCATGCAACAGGAGCGTGTGGCTGCGGGGAGGGGGGGGCTGGGAGGACAGGACCGGGTAGGGCGCTTGCCTTACACACTGCTGACCCACGTTCGATCCCCAGCACCCCTATGGTCCCAAGTGGTCCCTGGGCACTGCCAGACGTGGCCGCAACCAAACAGACGTGTCGAAGACAGAGCGACAGGGGGGAGAAGACTCCAGGCGTGTTAAAACCCCAACGGCGGAAGCGCACGTCAGGGCGATCCCCGTGAAGCCGCCTTCAGGTCAGCTGCGGGTGATGAGGCGTCAGAGCCGGCACGCACCCAGGGGCCCGGGCAGGACACCGGCGCGGGGGGGGGTGGGGGGGACACCCACGTGCCGTGGCCCCGGGCCCAGGCGGCTGCGAGCGCCTGCAGGAGGCGCGGACCCGGGAGAACTTGGCCAGAACCTTCCACGGCCGAGGGCCAATCCACGGAGCAGACGGCGGTTCGGCCCGGCTCGGTTTGGCTCGGCCCAGCCCGGCCCCGCTCTGCTCGGTTCGGCTCGGCTGGGCCCGGGCCGCCCGGCGCTTCAGCAGGCCCCGCGCTGGGCACAGGCGCTGTCCGTGGCCCGGTACCGCCCAGAATCCACGCACGGCCCGGCCCGCTGGTTCGCCGGTTCGCGGCTCGTGCCTCCCGGGGTCTCCCGAGGTCTCCAGGGAGCGCGCGCGCGGCCCGTTTCGCTGGAAACCTCCTCACCTGCGCGGTAAGTCACCGCACCCCGAGCGCCCTCGACCGGTAAGGTCCCGCCCCACACACGCCTCCGGCCACACCTCCTGCACCCAGGCAGCCAATCGGCGTGGCCCCTGGACCCAAACAGCCAATCAACGTGACGTCTGAGCCCACTCGCAATAGCCTCTGGACGCAAACAGCCAATCAACACGATCTCTGGACCCACTCGACAAGGGCCCGTATCCAAACAGCCAATCAACGTGGCTTCTGGACCCAAACAGCCAACCAATGGGATCGCTGGACTCAAACAACCAATCAGCGCGGCTTCTGGACCCAAACAGCCAATCAACGTGATCTCTGGACCCAAAGAGCCGCTCAACAAGATTTCTGGAACCTGTTCTTGCGGCTCCTTCCAGGGGAAGCAGGTGTTCAGGCCCAGCCACGATCTTAGCTCACCCCGTGCTGCGCACAAGCCAACATCAAGTTTCACTACAGTTGAAAATAAAGCAGGAGGAGACGGGCGTTACATTCAAATACGAATTGGGGGGCTGGAGGGAGAGAAGCCGAGGAAGAGAATCTTGCCGTGCATGCAGCCAGCCCCCACTGGCTCTCTGGCACCGCGCAGGGTCCCCAGGGCAGCGCCGAGCTCCCCTCCCGAGCACAGAGTCAGGAGTGGCTCCTTGGGCACCACTGGGTAGGGCTCCAAAGTCAGAAAGTAAAAAAAGAATGAAATACGAATTTTTTTATTTTACAATTCTCTCCTGAAAATATGTGTCTCCTAAGGTAAAGCCAAACAGAAAGGAGTATCAAGTAAGCACAAATCCTTCATGAGCATTTACCACTTTGTTCTCTGGGCAAAACCCAGAAAACACCACGAAGAATGTCACAATATGCAAATTCTAAAACCCATGCAGAGCACCTGGGAACCCCTGCACCGCACGGCGCTGGTGGTGAGTGAAATGACTCCAAGGCTCCTGCACACAGAGAGGTTCTGGAGGAAGAGGAACCTTGGGACGGGAGAGTGTGGAAACAGAAAAGAGGTGAACCTGTCAGGCTCTTTCATTCTGTGCCCACTAGGGGTCCTTGTCGGAACTGTATCTTGCCAGCAGGGAACCTGCGACCAGCCAAATCATTCACCCTCTGATTTAAGGGACAAATCCTTGGCACGTTCTAGCGCTACGCTACTGTTTTTGACAGCTTCATTATAAGACGTCATATAAACTAGATAATGATCGACAAAAAGGCACCTCACTTGCTCTGGGAAATTGTGTAATAAAAAGTAATTTATAGAATAAATTAAGAAAAAATTGTGTACAAACTCACTTTTAAGAATGTTTTTGTTTCTGGGCCACATCCAGTGATGCTCAGCAATTCACTCCTAGCAGGACTCAGAGGACATTATGGGATGCTGGGGATCGAACCCAAGTGAGCAGCGTTTGAAGTACAGCCCTACTCACCGAACTATCTCTTTGGCCTCCACTTTTAAGATTTCTAATAAAATAAACTATACTGCTACAAATTTTGATTCAATTCGCAAACATTTTTCTTCCTATTACATGCAAATCTTATCTTTTCTAGTGGTCTAGGATCTGGCTATCAGATTTTTAAAGTTTTTTATATATATAAATATCTTATAACTGCAAACTCAGGGCTTCCTCAGATGGTTTCCCCTCATAAAGAATGGTCTTCCAGGGCCCAGAGAGATATAGGGGTTTGCCTTGCATGCAGCATACCCAGATTCACTCTCCAGCACCCTATAGGTCCTCCGAACAGGAGTGATTCCTGAGTGAAGAGCCAGGAGTAAGCTCAGATCACTGTTGGGTGTGGTCTGAAAACAAAAACAAAAAGAACTACCATCTGTCTGATGACCTCTGACTCCAAACCACATTAAACTGTACAATTAGCTGAAAACGAAATAATAAAAATTCAAACTTCATAGATATTATACTAGAATTTATTGGAACTCAGCGGACATGGGCACAAGAGATCTCAAAAATCTAGATGCTTTTGTTTTAGGCCAGATGAACACAGACTCCCGAAAAGAGGAAAACCACGCTCTTTCCCCAGGCCGGAGAGCAATCACAGGATCAATCCCAGTTTAGCCCCCGTACCCTCTACGGTTAGAAATGAACCCTGAGCACAGAGCCAGGAGTAAACCCTAAGCACCTCCATGTGTCACCCAAAAAACACGCACAAAGAACAACACCCAACAACATGCACTTCTCGTTCCCGGCTCCCTGAGAGAAGGGGTCCGGACCCCAGGCTGTGCTCTTGCTCCTCACTAAAACCTTCACTCGCCGTGTGCGTGTGGGGAGAAGTCACTGCCTGCGCCCTTTGGTGGTCCTCACTTTATAACTCACATCTCTTTCAACTACAGAGATCAAAACTGGGCACAGCACTGTTAAGGGGGTGAACGGGCGAGGAGCCACAGGGACCCCGGGCCCCTTTCAGAGCACTCGAGCAGAGGGCCCTGCGCGATGGTGCAGCTGGCAGACCTGGGTACCATCCCCACATCTCACACGCTGCCTCAAGCCCACCAGGAGTGACTGCTAAGGGCAGGGCCAGGGGTCAGCCCTGCGCACCACGCTGACTGGCTCCTGACCAGGGTTTCCTCTGCGGTCACCCGGGCCGGGGTCCAAGGTGAGACCTGCTCCAGTCCCACGGCCCACGCTTCATCCCCTGAGCCTCAGACACTCTTCCCGCCTGGCGCTTCACAGATGCCTTCAAACACATTGAGACCGCCTGGGTCCCTGAACGAGACACAGCACAGACACGGTCACCCCGTCGGGAACGGAGGCGCCGGGCAGCCCGGGGGACCTACCTCCAGGGCGCGGTCGCTGCTGAGCAGGGCCATGCGTGCCCGCTGCAAGGAGCCGTCCATGAGCTTGTGGAGGCGCAGGATGAGCTTCCGCAGGCCCATCTGCTTCAGTGCTTTGTCCACAAAGGGCCGATAGATCGAAGTCAGGCAGTGCCGGCTAAAGCCCGCGTCCACGCCGCCGTCGGGGGCGCCCCAGCCAACAGGCTCCTCCTCGAAGTCCAACCTCGGCGGCCTTCTGGCCGCGCCGTCCGAGAGCGCCCTGGGGTCCGGGAACTGGTCCTCTTCGCTCTCCTCCGTGCTGCTGTCCAGCTCCTTCAAGTCTCTGTCGGGGTCGTCGCCCTCCTCCTCCTCGTCGTCGTCGGGCTCGTTGCCCTTGGAGGAGCGAGGAGATGGGATCTCAAACACTGGCCAGCCAATGTCTGACAAGTTCTTGATGCCCAGAACCGTGCCCATGATGCGCAGCTTCTGATTCAAGTCCTTGGTGACGTTCAGCCACAAGCAGAGCGCCTGCACCCTGTCCTGGAAGTCCTTGGCCGCGTACTTCTCGTAGTCCTTCTGGAGCGCCTGCAGGGACGGGTAAAGTGCTTCTATGGACTCCAGCAGCTCCATGATGCGCTTCACCTGCTCGAACGACATCCGCTGGCGCTGCAGGTGCGCGTGGTATGTGGAGCCGCCCCCGCCCTTCACGCCGGCCCCGGGGGGCCCGTTCAGCCCAGCGCCGTTGCGCGCGAAGGCAAAGGCCCCGTAGTTGACTTTGAAAGTCAGGATCTCGTTGATGATGTCCGGGATGGCCTGCCGGGCCGTGTAGAGGAAGAGGTCCTGGTCGTTGATGGTGCGCCCCGCGTGCCAGGCCTGCAGTTCCAGCCAGATGAGCTCGTTGGAGCGGTTGAACCAGAAGGCGGACGTGTTCTCCTGGCCCCGCTGCTCCCTGTCCTTCTTCTTGGAGACTGAGGTAAGCTTGAGCAGGAGCCGCAGCGTCTCGAAGAACTTCAGGCGATCGGCGGGGCAGTCGGTGCGGGAGGTCTGGCGGGCCGTCCTGGGGATGGGCATGGGCACCGACACGGGCAGCTTGGCGTGGCTGCAGCCCAGGCTGAGGTAAGGCTTATTGAGGTCCACGTCCGGGATGGGCTTTTTGGGCAGGGCCCCCGCCACGGAGTCCAGCATGAAGGAGCACTGCACGTGCTTCTTGTGATCCCGCTCGGTGGTCCTGAGCGCGGCCCGGATCTTCTTCTCCTGCTTGGAGGTGTGCTCCTCGGTGCCGTCCGCCGGCCTGCCGGCGTCTCGGGGCGGGGGCTGGCTCGGGGCGCTCATCTTTTCTGTCGAAAGAGGAGAGAAGCAGACGATTACTCTGAAAGGAACAGCAGACCGACATACGCACTTTCCCGCGCTGTCACTAGCAGGGGGGAAACCACACCGGAGGCTGAAAGGCGAAAGGCTTAAGATATAGAGGCAACGTGCAGATGTCAGTTCTCGCCCCTTTCTTTCTCCTGCCGCTGCCCGCACTCGCTCCTCCGCTACGGCCCGTTTCAGAGCTCAAGGAGGGGTTTGCTAGTTGCAGCATCACCTCCCCACAAGGGACTGTCCACAGCTGCAGAAAGGAGAAACAGAGGCACAGACCTGACCCGCGTGCAACCAGGCCCTGCCCAGGGGAGCACCAAGAGCGCAAACTCGGGGCCCAGCACGTGAGCACTGCTCCTCCCGTCTGTGAAGTGGAGGAGACTCACCTTAGAATCATTCTTGGGAAAGGAAACAAAGAAAGACAGATGAGGAGCAAACGGGTAACTTGGGGCCGGAGCGACAGTCCAGAGGGGAGCGTGCCTGCCTTCCGTACGGCAGACCCAGGTGCAACCCCCGCCACCCCGTGCAGTCCCCCAGGCTGCCAGGAGAGACCCCTGAGTGCAGAACCAAGAACAAGACCTGAGCACAACTGGGCGGGGGCCTATTCATTTATCTACTTATCTATTTTAAGAAAATCTGTTTCAAAACACTTGACCTCCTAGCCTGCATTCGATCCCTGGTCACATATGGTTCCCACACTCTTGCCACGAGTGATCCCTAAACACAGAGCAAGGAGTAAGCCCTGAGAACGGCCAGGTGTGGCCCTCAAACAAATAGGTGTGTGTGTGTGTGTGTGTGTGTGTGTGTGTATTAATAGAACTACTTTACCGCCAAATCAACTAAAATTAACTTTAGAATAAAACACAGTTTTAAAGACATATTTGCCTGACTGTACCACGACATATTTTGTTTGCTTTCCAGTTCAGTGAAAAAGATTTTTTGTCTGCAAGTATTTCTGCTACACCTTAATGTAAGTCTCTTATTACTGATTTTTTGGACCAGCAGAACTCTTAATGATGATGATTCTGTTTTCTGAGGTGCCAGAAGCTGAACCCAGATCTCATCATACCCCGGAGCCACGCTTTTAACTGGTTTTAATCTTCTTCTAAATACCTTCAAAACCTTCACAGAATCACCCACTTAAGAAATGACTTCATGCTTGTATTGTTTCTAGCTACAACTGCTTATGGACTCTCATTCATAAAAAATTTATATTCAGGCCAGCCCTTTGCAGTTTTGTTTAACTGGAGTTCTTTAGCTCTTATTAACTTACCACATAGACACCATTTGTTGCTATTCAACAAAGCAAAGAATTTTGCAAAGCTCCACTGTCTTGTACTTCTCAAGCTATCAATTCATAGAAGACGACTCTGTTACTACAAAACAAAACACAACATACAAACTCCAGCGCTATGTCAGCCTGGGAGCTAAAAAGGAAGCCTCTTTTCTTGCTTGCTTTTGCTGGGCCTCTGGTTTATAGGTACTAGTTTCAGGCGCAGTTTCACAGCCTCGGCGATGCACAGGCCACACCATACCCACAAGAACCCCACGTTCCCCAGCTCAGACCCCTCTGCGCTGGGTCGCCCCACACTCCGGCCCCACCCCGCTCACCTCAGGGCTCAGTGTTCGTTCTGTGGTGGGTTTGTGGTTGTGTTTTCAGTTCATTTGCTTGTTTCCTTTATTGTCCACATACAAGCCCTTTCAGTACTTGGGGCTGGAGTAAAAGTACAGTGGGTAGGGCGCCTTCCTTGCATGCGGTTGACCCGGGTTCAATCCCTGGCACCTTATATGGTCGTCTGAGCCCTGCCAGGAGTAACCCCTGAGCACAGAGCCAGGAGTCAGCCCCGAATACCACTGGGTGTATCCAAACCTCTACACTCCCCCCAAAAAACATCTTTTCCGTATCTGCCTTTGTACTGACATACTCTCCTTGGTGCAGTCGCTCAGATGCTTATACTACTGTGAAAAAATGGACTAAATATTTAGAGAACTCATACAACTCAACTCAGAAAAGATGTTCGTCCTCATTTATTGTGCGGGAAACACACCTGGGGCTGCAGAGAACAGCCTGACTTGCAGGCCGAAAGCCACCACCAGGTCCGGGTGGGAATCAAGCCCCCCCGCGTGCACTCTTGGGGGACTAACTCGAGCAGTCCCCCTGGACACAGGACAGATCACTCACAGCATCAAAAAGATGGAGCTGGAGCGACAGGAAAGTGAGTAGGGTGCTTGCTTTGCACGCAGCTGACCCAGGTTCCATCCCTAGCACCTCAGATGCTCCCCTGAGCACTGCCAGGAGTGACCGACCTGAGTACAGAGCCAGGAGTAAGCCCCAAGCATGGCTGGGTGTGGCCCAAACACAAAACAAAAAGATGCCACGTGACCCCTCGGCACGGATCTGAAGAACCCTAACAATCTCAAGAAAAGCACCCTGATTCTACTTCTTTATATAGACAGAGTCAAATTTTAGCAAGCCTAATCCTCAAATTTTGTAGACTGCATACAAATCTTGTTAGAACACACACTACAGTTTATCGCATAATCCTTGGAGATGTTGTGTTTTCATACAGCGAAAGTTTAGTACGTGGACCCACAGTGAAATGTCAAGAAAAGCAAATTACAAACAGATCAAGATGGGACAGAGGATTTGCGGGGTGGGCAGGAGGGATGTTCGGACCCCACACGCAGGTGCTCAGGGATCAAACTGGGGCTGGCCACAGGCAAGGCAAGTACCTTAAACCCTGCGTCCTAGAGGCAGGAAAGATCGGGATTTATTTTGTTCCTCAAAACAAAGAAACAAATTGGTTTTGAAACTGTTTACCAAATAGGAATCGATATATGTTAGTATAAAAAAATGTTGTAAGCTAAAATACTTAAACTCAGTTTAGCTACTATTTGGGGGAAAAAAAACCCAATCCATCTGCTCTATATTGTCAGTAGCTACAGTTTTCAAACAAGATGTTTGTGATAAAGCACACAAACAGGGGCGCTCACTATCAGGCAGGAAACAGGCTGGAAAGTCCTCAGGAACCGTCAGGGGAAGAGACGCTGAGAAGAGATGCCGAGAAGAGACGCTGAGAAGCTGGGTACCAGGGAGAAGTGCCGACGCTTGCAGGAACTCCCCCGAGCTCATCAGAGTTCACTGCCACCCGCTGTAACTTAAGGAGCCTTTCAATGATACTCGAAAAGCCCATCATCAGTACACAAGCTTGCTGCTTATTTAATTTTCTATTACATTTTCTACGGCAGTTTAAAAAATTTGATACAAACAGAAATCCTAAAACGAAGAATAGATTCAAACCATATAGATCATTCGATATGAGAAGTTCTAATTATGGCTGTACAGAACTAGTTCAGAATCACTGAAGTCTACGCAGTGCCCCCCAACTTCTGCCAAGGCTGTGAATGCGGCAGTGATCGCGTGGCGGAGTTGAAGCGAAGCAGCTACTAATCACTTCTGCCAGATGAGAAAAACGGGACAGGGAAAGGAAAAAAGTTACGGAGCTGAAAGCAAGCAAATGACAAGCCCCAGTACTTCCCTGAACAGCTAGTCCATTGGGCCAACAGCTGGACTGTCATCAGCCACACCTAAAAATGCCTCCTCGGAATCTGCATAAAGCATCTTTTTTTCAAGGCTTACAAGTGCTGGGCTCTCCCTGACACAATGCTGGACTCAGACCCCTCTCCACGGGCCTGCATCAGGCCAAGGCCTGCCGTTCCCTCTCGCCTTGAGGAAGGGGGAGGAGCAATGAGGGTCCAGAGCACGGCTCAGCGGTCCCACACTCTGCTTCCGGGTTCCTGGGCTCCAGCAACTGTCCCGGCACACTCGGAGTGCCCCCTGAAATGCAAGCTCCTGGGTGCACCCTGGCTCTGAGTCCAGCCGGCAGAGTGGCCAGCCCTGGAGGACGGATGGACACTGCTTTAGTCCCTGCTCGTCTTTACAGCCACAACCTGGCTGTTGTCGCCATAGTACGTGATGGCTGGCCCAGAGCAGTGGCCAGGTGATGGCCAAGGTCAGAGTAGAAGCCTAGCTACCGTCAGCCCACCATGAGATGGACAGATAGGGCAGCAAGACTGGTCCAGGAGAGGGGAGGAGGCTAAGAGCTGAGAGAGCCGACGGAGGGCTGACGTGCAAAGGCTCTCTGGAAGGACCAGGCCAAGCGCTGGCCCCGGGCCCTGCAGGACTCTGCTGAGACAGGGAAGCCAGTTTCGGCTAGAGAAGGGCAAGGCGGGCAGTGGGGGCCCTGCAGAGTGAGGCTGGCCCAGGGCGTCTGTCCACGTTCTGTATATCTGAGATACACCGATATAGACAGAATGAGACTCTCCACTTCAAGTGGCTCAGTTTCACAGTAATATTATATTCTTCCCCACCAAAGGACTTGCTAATCCTGCTGTTAAAAATATATATATATTTACACATGCAAGCAACACACACCCTTGAGATATTAATGGTAAGAAGATGGAAGTGCATTCATGTATAAGTAGGCTGATTTTTTAATTCAGACAGAGAAACTATCTTGAAGTTATCTGTCATCTATAATCTGGCAAAAGTATTGTTGAAAATACAGTTGCTTAGGGGCAGGCTTGAGCAATATTGGGGGAAATTGGAAACAATGGTGGTGGGAACTGGTGCTGGAATACTGAATAAACTTTATTAAAATTAAAAAATTAATGAAAAAAATGTAGCTGCTAAGGATTATAATGCAGATTCTTTGAAGCACTCTGGCTTCAAAGTCTTAATTCATTTTTCATCTTATTTTGGGGGGGTAAGAGTGTCACACCCAGCAGTGCTCAGTGCTCCTGGCTCTGCACCCAGGGATCACTCCTGAGGAAGCTCAGGACACCAACCCTGTACTATCGCTCCGGTCCCTCAAAGTCTTAATTCTTGTGTAACCAGCATCAACTATGAAACAGCTGGATGTTCTTCCTTCTGTTCTGTCGGAATAAGAGCACTAGCTGTCTCTCTCACAAGCCAATCCAAGAATGGTCACACGTAAGCAAATATTGCCTAACACTTGTCAAGATCCCAAGTGCTACAATAACCTTCCAGGCCCAGATAGCTCCTGCTCAGGGCACAGCAGCAAATGGATACTTCAGTCCCTTCCAGGTCAATGTAAATGCATGCACACACACACACACACACGTGCACACTTGCATGCACAGACCCTGCACATAGGCTTATCACACACGTGCACATATGCATACACCCCCACAAAGGCACACACAAACACACGCACACCCCTACATGCACACACATACACAGAGGCATGAGAGAAGCCTGGAGAAACCTCGTCCAATCAGCCACTCCCCAGCACCAGCAGTTGTGGGCTTTCTCAGCCTGGGCAGGGATAATCTATAAGGTCCCAGCCAACCAGCAAAGACCAGTCTTCATCTTGCAGGGAAGGTCCCTCTGTGCACTCAGCAGGGAGTCTGCTCGCCTCAGGAAGTGTGAATCTGTCGCCGAGAGTACCTGCATGACGTAGTTCCAGCAGCAGCTACTCACCCTAAGAGGAGGATCTCACCACTCATCCGAGTTTGAAGCCAACCTCGGTCAGAGAGCTGATTCAGGAGCTTCCCTGGCCGTCGGCTGAGCCTGGTATCGGACCGCGGACAGTTTGTAGGCAAACAGGAGCTAAGCGTCCTCACCGAGGTGCCCCAATATTGCTGTCAGCTCATCACAGCTCTGAAAAGCTGAAGTCAACATTCTGGAAATCAAGATGCCTTTAACACTCTAAGGGAAACCCAGCCAGGAACGTGCGAAAAGGGGCTCCGTGTGCTCTGCAGTCCCCTGACTGGCCATTTGTCCTTACCCATCCACTCTTGGCAGCTCTGCAGAGGCTGCAGGCCCCGGCCCTTGCTTGCTCCTGCAGACCTGTCCAGACCGCTCTGCTCTTGCCAGCCGCCCCCACGGCGCTGGGCAATCCCCATGGGGCAGCCTTGTCCTGCTTCCTGGGGATGAAAACCACCAACATGGAGCTAGTGACGGTGCTGCTGTGCCCACTCCTGCGGGAGTGCCTGTGTGTGTGTGTGTGTGTGTGTGTGTGCACTCCCCACAGGAGCTGCATGTGTGCGTGTGTGTATGCACTCCCTACGAGCTGTGTGTGTGTGTGTGTGTGTGTGTGTGTACCCACTCCCCATTAGAGCTGCTTGGGTGTGTGCATCCACTCTCAGAATGGGGTGCCGAGCCGAGCGCCCCTGACCAGAAGACGAAGGGGTGCTGGCTCCGGAATGTAATCCACCTCAACTTGGTTACTGAGAAAGTCCTAACATGAAAAACTGAGGGTGATCGGTTAGGGATGTCTGCATCCTCAAACTGGTTACTGATCAAGTGATGAAAGTGGGATGCTGGGGCAGAGATGTAACAATAAGCTCGACCTGTATTAACCAATTACCCCCACCCCCAGCACCTGGGCCTGTGGGACACCCCGCCCCGCGCCCTCTGCTCTCTGTGCTAACCCCCTCTGGTGCATGAGTATAAGAAGTAAGTGGCGGCTTGGCCCAGGGTCCCCAGGAGCAGGGCAGAGCTGCTCTCCACATGAGTCTGGCACATCACTAGCCTGCCAGGCTTCACCACGTTGCTCTCAAATCTCCTCTGCTTCTCAAATCTATAACATGGGACTAAACTCTAGAGAACTGGTCCAAAATAATGGGGCGCAAGAAGTGAATTAGACTGGCACCTCCCAGTAACTGCACGCCAATACAACTATTTAATAATGTGTACATCGTTAGACGCACATATGATAACATAGTTATCATTATACAACGAATACAACGGCATTGATTCTGGGAGTGCCACAACAAAACCGTGCACTAACACTACAACCAGCCAGTACTGATTCAGGAAACGCCACGGCAGAACCATGCCTGACCGATACCCAGCACTGGTCCAGGAGGCGCCACCACGACGTGACTGTGACCTGTCCAACTAATCAACACAACTCCGCAGACCAGACTGGGCAGACACTGCTTCAGCGGGTTTCAGAAATGAGCTACGCCCATTTCTGGAAGATTCTGAGAAACAAGTCAGGATCGGCGCTGGGGGTCACGAACGAAACTGAACAAGACGAGTTTCCAAGTACAGGCCATGCGCCAACTGCACGCAATGTTTAAGAAAGGAGAAATCTTACTTCCTAAGACACCGCCCAGGATTTCTCCCAAGCTACAGCTTCTCGTGGGTTTGTAAACACAACCCAAATCTTGCCCTGCCCTGCTCCCTTCCCGAGGAAGGGGAACGACAAGAACTGCTCCGTGCAGTGAAGTCCCTACGCTGAACTCCGCACAGTGAACTGTGTGATGGACAGTGAACCTTGTGCAGTGGGCCTCCCACGCTGAACTGCACACAAAGCACTGGGCACAGAGCACTCGGCACACTGCCTCACGTCCAGCAAGCTTCACACACTGAAGTCTGCACAGCACAGCTGGTACAATGCACCGTGCACAGAGGACTCTGCACACACATTCATAACAGCGAACCCCGCATCATGAACTTTGGGTCATGAAGAAGCCAGCGCAGTGCCAAGACCGCCAGTGCGGGAGGGGGGGGGGGCAGGGGGAGCCTGCCCACAGCACAGGGACCAGGGTGCAGGAAGAGGAATGGAATGAGCTGGGAGGGGGACGGGAGTTGGGGGGGTCGGGGGGGAGGGCGTGTCTCGGCTGAGATCAAGAACGGAAACCCGTGTCCCGGGCGGGAACAGGAGGATGCGCCCCAGGAGAGTCAGGGATGGTCTCGAGCAGCTGCTCGGCGAGACGAAGAGGGAATCTGCACCCACAGTCCCGGCTCTGGGACCTGACGTCCACGCATCACGCAGGGGCCAGGGCAGCAGGTGGGCGGGACCGGCTCGTCTGCGTCAGAGCAGCAAGAGAGGGACGAGTCCACTGTCAGCGGCCAGGGACAGAGCGGAGCTGGGCCTGGGAGAGGGGCACAGGCCAGTCCATCTCTGTATGGAAGGACAGAGCGCTGCCGAGGACAGAGCTGCACGCTCAGGACGAACCGTGGCCAGCGGCCTGGGGCTGTCTGGAAGAGATTCCAGAGACTTCCACCTAAGAGACTCAAAGCATTCAAAGGAAGATGCCCACGGGACGAGCACAGATGTCCACGCTCGGCCTCCTCCCCACACTCAGCGTGGACGTCCCAGTCACTGCACACGAGGTTTCTTCCGCTCCCCGGCCAGCAGCACCCCCGCGGGCGGCGACGTGTCCCGAGCACCCGCCACCCTGCGCGTAAGCCCAGCCACACGCACTCACCTTTCAGACCGGCTCGGCTGGCCGGCCGGCTGCTGTTGTTCCTCTGGTGTTTGGCCGACAGGCGCTTCATCTGCCGCGGGGTGCTGGGCGGCGAGGTGCCGTACAGGCTCTCGGCGGTGGCTTCCTCTGAAAAGTCCTCGGTGTCAGACTCCGAGTTCCCGCCGGCCCCATCTCCCAGGGGGCCCTCCTGCCTGGGGGAGACAGAAGCAGAGTGGGGTGAGGAGCGCCCTCAGCCCCCTGGAAGCTCGCCCTGGCCCGCAGCCAGGAGCATCTCCGGCCGGGCTTCCTCCTGGCCACTGGCCACTTTCTCTCCCTGTCCCTGCACAAGGCACTCTAGGGCCCCCCCTCCCCACCCCCTTGCAACAGACACAACGTTTCAAAGGAAAAATTGGGGGGTTCTGGGAGAAAAGAGCAAAAAGTCCCCAGAAGCCACAAATCAGGCGGAACTAAGTACAGGCTTGTGTGCCAGCCCCGGCCAGCCTAATTGCAAAGCGGGCACTCAGGGCTGTGCCCGGGGCGCCGGTGCTGTCCCTGTCCTGGGAGCACAGAGCAGGCCAGAAGCAGAGAGTGACAGCAAAGTCCAGTGAGCACAGGGTGACAGGGGATGGGGCAGGCGGGGGCCAGACTGCCCGTGGTGTCTGCGCAGGGTCCCGCTGCCTGGAAGGAGGAGAAGCTCTCATTTCTCTCAGCCTTCCTCGCATGTTCTCGGAAACGTCTCCTGCCAACGTCCAATGCCCACAGTCCAATGCCCACTGTTTCTCCAACACTGTCAGTACTTTGATCAAGTTTTTTTTCGGTCTTGCTCTATAAAATAGAACAAGAACAAAGACCATCCCCAGAGGCAAATAAGAAGGGACCAATTCATTCAGGATTTTCTCTGCCATAGCCCCCAGCAATTCTGACCTTAACTGCAAACTGTACCCCGAATGCTGAGAGGCCTCTTCCTGGCACCCCCCCACCCTGCCTCCCGGAGAGAAAATCCAAAGCCATTGCAAGCAAGCAGGAAAAAGAAAAATCACAATGCCTGCACCGTGATCACCAGCCTAGGTAGACAAATGAAAGTGATTTAAAACAAGTTTTCTTTCAAAAAATAAAAACACCGCAGAATGATGGGAATCTGCTGACCCTCTGCCAGACCAAGACCGACCTCTTGCGGACAGGACACTGCAGGGGAGGCAGACGCACAAGAGTCACTGGACCTGCCCCGCCTGCCGGCAGCCACGCTCCACTCGGTTCATCTCACATGACCTGCCCGAACCTGCAGCTCACGGATCCCAGACCCGGGGTGCCCCGTACCCACTGCCCTCCCCCAGAAGCCGGGCCCTCCTCAACGTCCACACATGCAGGTCTGAGGTGAGCTCAGCTGGGCACAGAAACCTGCCAGCACGGTTTCCATCTGGGAGACTCTCCCGTGCCTGGGGGCCGTGGCGCAGCTGTTTCTCCCAGACAGCGGCATCTCATCAGTGCTCGGCCACCGTTCCACATCCCAGACACGAGAGGGTAGCCGCCACTGCGCACAGCGTGCCACAAACCCGCAGGAAGGCCAGGGCACAAGCCAGACAGGAAGGGAGTCAGGTGGGGCGCACAGGGAGAACGACTCCCCCCCCGGGCGATGCCACTCTGTCCCACAGGCGAGGTGGGCGCAGCCTGCACACCTTCAGGATACGCAGACACCAATTTAGCAGCCAACATGAGAAAGGGCAGCAGAAGGCAGTGAATGATGACGCCACCCATAAGGCGCGCGTGCGTGCATGCGTGCGTGCATGTGCGTGGGTGTGTGTGTGTGTGTGTGTATATGAAAGGATACGTGGAGGATACATGGATGTGTGAGTGAATGAGTAAAATGCAAAGTGAAGACGGAAGAGGGAGTGTGAAGCAGCAGAAAATGTCCCGACTTCCGTGGACCCAAAAATCCACAGGCCAGACCCCCACTAGGGGAGCCCCCGCACCTCCATTAAGTTGGTGGCCATCGGATGGAGCATCCTGGAAAGATGCCCAGGGCAGGACAGACAAAGGGGCCAGGAGCATAGGGAGTGGAAAGGTCAACTCCAACGGAGAAGCCACTTAGAGGGGAAAGAGGGGCTCGTGCTGACTCGCTGGGACCACACTGGCTCTCTCCACCTGTCTGTCTGTCCGTCTGTGGGGCTGGGAGCAGAGCCCCTCAGAGAAGCTACACCAGCTGCAGGGCCTGTTCCCAGCCCAAGCCTGTTACGAAACAGGGGGCCTCGCTGAGTGTTTGTGTCCTCACACGAACACAATAAACACGGCTGATTCAAACCATCTCCAAATGATGCAATTATCTAACCGCAAACATAAAGAATCCCAGGAAGTGAAAAGGCCCCAGCTAATAACGCTGAATTACAAGAAGTGAAAGCACAACACACTTCAGCCCTCCTAACGCGTCAAGCTTCCCAAGAAACAGGGTCGGAAAGACGCCGTGTGGGAACGCCAGGACTAAGCAGAGCGTCTCGTCAAAATGGACTCTACAACAGCCATCAGACAAAGGGGAGGCTGCACATTTAAAACGTTCCTAGGAGGTAACTGGCTCAGGCAGGATGGGTTTCCCAGTTCCTGGAAATGTTGCTGGCCTATACCCCTCAAGTAAATTAGCAACCTAATTAGGAGTTCGGGCAAAGTCCAACGTTGTTTAAAGGAATTTAAAAGTTTCTGGCATCCACTAAATAAAATTCACAATGGCTGACACACTACCAAAAAAAAAAATTCGCAAGGAAACAGTCAACCAGGGCAAAAAATCGATAGAAACAAGAAACGCCTTAAGTGAAACCTAGAGAAAAGTACAGTCGGCTAAGTCCGCAGAATGGGACAGGCCGCCCCTTCCAACGCAGGACTGGGAGAGACCAGTGAGCCAAGTATCAGCAGGAGAAGGGACACACAACCAGTGCCGGGGGCGGGGGACAGAAGGCCCTCTGTGAGCAGGCCGTCAGAGTGACAGTGCATATGTAGGCATGGGGGCCACCGGCGAGGCGGGGCACCCCAAAGATCTCTGAGGAAATAAGGCTGTAAGCTTTCAACATTTAAAAAAGGTCAGAGGCTCACAGACCCAAAGACTCAGCAAACTCTGAGCACAGTTATAAAAAAAACACCCAGTTTGGGATTATGCGTATCATAATCACATTGCAAAAAAATAAAAAAAAATAAAAAAAAAACAGTGAAGAGGAAAAGTTTAAAAGTTGCCAGAGAAAAACAACTTTGGAACCTCCTTTTAGAAGCAACACATAATGGGGTGAAAGGGAAAATTAAGTAAAAGGGTTTTTTTTCCCCTTTAAAAATAAGCATTTACAGACATAAATCTAGGAAAATAAATACTAGTGGTAAGTTCAAAAGCTCTCCATCATTTCAATTAACTAACCAAAAGTATCCACCAACGTCATTCTGTATTAGCTCATGCAGAAGAGCTAATGTGGTCAGCTGACTGGTTCAAAGGGTTTCCATGGACACAACTATTCTGGGTAAGGAAAGTAGTGGGCCAGCATCAGTTGCCCGAAACTTGTTTGTTTCACTTATGTTCAGAAACACACAAAGGTAGTGTTAAACTTCTGACAGCCCACATACAACACTGCTTCCCTCTTATCACCACAAGCTGCAGGTCTTCAATTCACTTTCCACCAACTTGAGGCTAACGAACTCTGCCATGACCTGGTAGGTAAATCACAGGTAGCCTGAAACAAACAGCTCGAGGAAAAGATGGACTCGGAATGATGAGTTCTCAAACACCTGTGCTTTGCAACAACCCGGAAAAAGGTGACTTTCATACAAAGTTCTTTAGCAAAGTCCTTAGAACTTGTCACCCAGCAAGCAGGGATCCCGCTGAGAGATTCTCTCCACCACCGTCCCACCAACCTAGCCTTCCTTCCGGGGGCTGGGGAATGAAGCTGGACGAATGGAAGGCGGGGAGGAAGGCGGGGGGCTTTCCCAGCTTCCTTCTCACAGACTTGCAGAGTTCGCCTGGCCCGCAGAGAAATCAAAGGGAACTGAGCAAACTGTGAGGTGGCCCGCTGAATTCCTAAGGTTAAGAGCCAATTAACTAATGAATTGGTTGATCTATATTATCAGTGCACAGTGAGCAGCTACTCGCTGGCCTCCGGGGGCCACTGACCCCTCTCGCACCGACCCTAGATACTGCCTCCAAGTGGGCCTTGCCCACTCTAGGGTCAGATTTCTCAGGAGTAGCTCAGGGTTTCGCTAAAAGTCCAGTTTTAAAAGTAGATTCCCAAAATAGAAATCTTGTAAGGAAATGAACAAGAAATGATTCCCCCAATTAGGGTCAAGGGCAGGGCCCTCATCTGATCTCGCCCCCCCCCCACCCTCCCCCGAGTTCCAGAGCCCGTGCAGAATGTGTGTCCAGCATCTTCGCGCAAACGCGGTGACCTGGAGAACTCAGACCGCACCGACGTCTACGCTCATCATCACGCACAAGTAACACAGGACTGAGGTGAAGAACGGGATGTCCAAAGGGTACAAGAACTGGAGATCTAAGTGACAGTAGCCCCGGGCACCACAGTGATGCCTCCAGAACAGCATGTAAGAAAGAAGGTTTGAGAATCCAGGTGGCCAAACCCCCCCCCCCCCCAATCCCCACGCCGCTGGTAAAAACAGAGTTAAGTGATAGTGTCTGCAGACACTTTCGCTAATTTATTAGGAACTTTCTCGCCAATATCAGAGCTGATTTTTTTTTTCCTGCAAATTAGAGTTGTTTTTCGCGTAGTTGAGCTTAGCCACGACAGCATGAAGTGCACGGCCATAAAGAACAGGAACTGGCGAGATCCAGGCAACAGCTCCCAATAGATGCTCAAAAGAGCACGTACTGGGAGGGCGCAAAGGCTCCAGGCCGAGCAGCCTCAGAACTTGGGGGAGCAGAGGAAACTCACAGGCCCGCACAGGGGGAGCGACTCCCCAGAACCAATGCTTGGGAGACAGTAAGAAAATGAGAACAAGTTACCTGGTGACAACGGAAACGAATTATTTTGCAATCTTTATTTTTAAAAGGGCTGGAGCGATAGCACAGTGGGTAGGGCGTTTGCCTTGCATGCCGCCCACCTGGCCGAGCCGGTTCAATTTCTCCGCTCCTCTCGGAGACCCCGACAAGCTACCGAGAGCATCTCGCCAGCACTGCAAAGCCTGGGAAGCTACCCGTGACGTATTCAATATGCCAAACACAGTAACACCAAGTCTGATGAACAATGGGAGGACAGTGCTACAGTGCTATTTTTTTTAAAAAAACATTCTCACTACTCGGTATTTTCCCATTTTAACTGAAAATTAAATTTTATATTTTATAAAAATTTAAATTTATATATTAAATTTAATATTTTAAGCATGCTTTCCTTTGAAGACATTAAATTTTTGAGGTTTACGTTTTGAATCAGTGTTACTCCTCCAGAAAATACTTTTGAAATAACGCACAACCTAGGGCTTTCCAGTAAAAATATAAATATGAAAACGGCACTGGGTAGGTCCTGACCTAGTACTGGTCATAAACATCATTAGGTCCGAATAACCAGTAATAATTATTGGGCCTCTTGACTGTCACAGTGAAAAGAAACAGAGCAAGGAAACGTTACTTTGTTCTGTGTTGGTTTTTTCCCCCAACTGAGGCTGACCCCCGCCCAGTTCATTTCAGAAGTAGCCTTCTCCCTCCCGGCTGTACACAGGCTGTGTGATGTATGAAATGTCAGAGCCGAGTTTAAACATAATCTCCTCCCCAAATCAGGGGCACCCACTCTGACCAGAGGATTCTCCCCTCACACCCTCCTCCCCAAATCAGGAGCACCCACTTTGACCAGTGGCTTCTCACTAAGCTGCCTCCCCCCGAATCAGGAGCACCCTGTCACTGCCCTGCGAGATAGATGTCTGTGGGTGTGGGCGTCCTCAGTCCGAACCTCAGCAGGGCCATTCCTGTGCTCCAGGGCAGTGAGCCTGCTAGGGGTGGCCAGCTAGTTGCCCAGGAGAGCAACGGCAACCCGCCGGAAGGGAGCAAGGCCCAGCTCCAAACGCCAACTGACAGCCAGCACCGACCCACGAGCCTGTGAAAGGCTATTTTGGACCGTCCAGCTGTCCCAGGGCCCAGGCCAACACGGAAGCAGACAAACCACTCACCACTGTCCTCTGTCCTCGGCCATAAGCACGGTGCGCCCGGCGTTATGGTATCCCTGACCTCTAGCCCGTCACTCTGAGGCAGGCCCTGCCCTTTCGTGTGGACACTGGCAGGAGACATGAGTCCAGCCCAGCATATGGCCACCCAGGCGGCCAGCACTGGACGATCTGAAGACATGTGGAGTGCAATTTTTTCTTGGACTTCCCTGATTTTTCTCCCCAAACTTGAAACAGTCGCTCCTCTGCCTAACCTGGCAACTGTTTTCATTACGTGCTCTGCCTTGAGACTTTCCAAATTCACCTATAAAGAAACTCCCAACTGCATCCGCGTCCCATGCAGCGGAGGAGCAGTTACCTCAACCCAACAGTCGGTCGCAACTGAATCCTTCAGGGCTTCTCTGCAGGCCTACGGACAAACGAGCTGGCAAAGGACACGGAGTTGCATCACTGCACAGAGAAGGATCTTGGGTACCCATTTCTGGGGGCAGGAGCGGGGGAGGTTTGAGGCCACCTCCGGCAGTGCTCAGGGGGTTCCTCCTGGCTCTACACTCAGGAATCACTTCTGAGGGTGCTCAGGGGACCATATGGGATGCCAGGGACCGAACCCGACTCATGCAAGGCGAGAGCGCCCTCCCCGCCGCGCCATCTCTCCAGCCCTCAGGACCCCTACGCGGAGAGCTGCCAGCAGCTACGGGTGTCCAGGAGGATCTGAGCGACCACTGGCTTTTCTAGTAATACTCCTTATTCGAAATAAAAATAATTATGAACTTTAAAAAGTATTTTCAGTTCTATCCCTGGTACCACATACAGTCACCTGATCCCTGGGTGCAGGGCCAGGAATAAGCCCCGAGCACAGCCGAGTGTGGCCCCAAAACAAAAACAAAAAAGGCCTAAAAACCATTTTCAGATGAGGTGAAGCCGTTATGGAAACAGCTACAAGGGCTGGCGGGCACACTTCACCTGGGCCCCCCACCCCAACTCTGTCCCGAGTGGCCCGGGGGCGCCGCTGGGTGTCCTTCCCTCCCAGGAGTGAAAACAAGTTCTTATAAAATCTTAACCACGCCCGAGAAACTTCACATTAGGGGCCAAGGGACAGCAGGCAGCTCACCTGGCTCCGATCCCCAAGCATAGCCAGGTGTGGCCCAAAGACCAAAGAGATGACTTCGTATTACTCTCCTTCACTTTTGGTCCACCAGAAGACCACCCGAGCTGCATCCCAGCCCCATGCTCTTCCACCCGTCCCAGGGCGAGGTGTTCGTACGCAGGGCTGTGTCAACCCTCCTTCTGGGAGGCTCCCGGCCGCACGGGGAGTGCCAGCACAGGGGCACGAGCAGCTCAAGACCAAGAAAAGAGCAACCCAGAGCGAGGCGCGTCAGTGGGCATCAGGCAGCAGCTGAACCCGCCAGAATTTGGGCCCCGGGAAGGCCCACGCAGAGGAAAATCCGTCGAAGTGGGGGAGAAACAAATAACAGGCAGTCTTCTTATAGAAGGTCAAGGGCACAAAAGAGCACTGGACAGCTGAAAGGAAAAACAAGGAAAACGAGCAAAAGGTTCAAGGCGGCAGAAATGAATCAAGACCATTTTCCAAATTCCCTTCCTTGGGGAAAAGCGCTTTGTCCCATGTCACTTCCCCAACAAGTCGATCTGAGAAATGCTGCTGTCGCACCATACACACACACACACACACACACACACACACACACACACAGGACACCCGGCGGGCGGCTTCAGGGACAGATGGCAGAGGGGTCTGGGGCAGGGGCCGGGGGCCGGCTACTCAGGGCCACAGCCTCCAGATCTCTGCCAGATGAGGAGCTCTGGAGACTTGTCACACAGCAGGGGAGAAGGACAAGTGCAAGCGCACCCCAGCTGGGGCAGATGGCGAAAACCTCCGACAGACAAGCACCTGCTGCCTGGTGGCCACTGTCCACGGGCACTGTGGGAGTGGGCACTGCCCAGGCAGCCACTGTCCAACCAGCCACATTAGAGGATGATGACCATGGCTGGACTTCCCAAGCCCCAGGGCCACCCCCGCCTAGAGTCCATGGCCCTAACCAGCTGGCCCCTGGCGCCCTCTGGTGCCCCCCATCCTCCCAGGACTGAACCAGCCAAGAGCCTGTACATAGCAGCCTCGGTGGCGAGGCAGCCTGAAGGAGACCACCGCACACGAGCACTTTTTCACGATTCCACGCCCTAGGCGACTCCGATAAAACACTGCGGGCCTGCATAAAGAAGGCGCTAGAGACTGCTCGGGGAACCACCATCTGGACTCAGAAACGGAGATGCCGCTCAGGGAACTGCACGGTCCAGGGTCAGAGCCCCACAGCCAATTCCTGGGCCAGCAGCGCCCAGTGGCCGCAGCCACGCTGCCCCCCCCCGCACCCCCCCACCCTCCAACCCATCGCCTTGCTTCCTCTCGACTCCCCGTGAACTGGCAGGGGCAGTGCCAGAGACCACCACACCACGCGTGCCCCGGTCATTCCCAGACAGGAAGTCAGCACGTGCCTGGGGCTCGCAGGCCTCCGACACACCCACCCACATTGCAGCAGCCCTGAGCGCACGGCGGCCGATGGTGACCAAGAGCGATGGGCAGCGGCTACTGAGTGCGGCCCTAACAGAGAGGCCTTAACTGCATCACTCCCACCTGGGACAGGGATGAATGGAGAGGTTACTGGTGCCCGCTCAAGTAAATCGATGAGTAACGGGATGTCAAGTGATCAAGTGATCAAGTGATCCCTCCCAGGTGACAGGTAAAACTCAGAGCTGCTTCTCTGGCCTGAGAGTTTTCTTTTCAGGAGGAGGCGAAAGGGAGTCTGGGATCTGGCTCCATGCTCAAGCGTCACTGCTGGAGAATCACGGGTTACCAGAGACCGAACTGGCGTCAGCCACGTCCTAAGCAAGTACCTGAACCCCTGCACTCTCCCCGGCCCAGGAAATTTTTCTTTTTAATTACTCTGAGAAGCTGGATAGAGAGAACAATGGTTGAGGTGCTTGCCTCGCATGTGGCCGGCCCTGGCTTGAACCCCTCACCCTTACCCCGCCCCTCAACACACACACATGCGCGCGCGCACACACACACACACACACACACACACACACACACACACACACACACACAAGGCTCAACTTCTAACAACATGTTAG
>JAOXYA010000022.1:2978248-2989869 GCA_028565675.1 Sorex palustris | reverse complement strand
TTCCATACACTCTGAACTGAAGAATAATATAAGTTCATTGCATTATTTATAACCAGTATATAACTTCTAGATTTCTGTGGAATAGCTACTAAACTTATATACTTAAAAGTATAATAATTGCATGTGTTTAAGCACATATGATCTTTTGAAAATTGAGTTACTGTATATGGTAAAGAATCCCATGACATCAAGTGCTGTTGACCTAACATCTTTATTCCAAAGGTAGGAGAAGAGCATATGACTTAATCATGTGTTTAAAAACATAAACGTTTTTCCCCCCTCAACTCCCCAATAAATACCTATATTCAGTAACAACCATTCTTGAACTTTACAAAGGATATAGGAATGTATTACCTGATCCTAGCTTTCAAGCAGTTCATCTTATACAGAGCAGCAGAAATCCATCCATATTGGCAGTCATAGTAGAGAAAGTGAATGGAACATGGGGAATGTTGAGAATGTTGAGAATTCAGAGATCAGGTGGTATGTGATTGTTCTAGATACTAATGTAGGATTCAACCAATGAAAATGAGAATGAATGCATGGAGGTGATGTAGGAAGTTTAGATGATGTGACAAGAAGCTTCCTGAAGAGAAATAGATGGAGCAGTGCATTTGTAAGGGGGTAGAGAGAGGGTATGTGGTAAAATGGAGAGGTTACTAAATTGCAGACAGATTGAGAGTCTTTGCTCTATTGTATTAAATATATGTATATTTACTAGAAGTATACTTAAACACAAGTATTAAGTACTATTTGTATATAAGCATTATATATTTAAATTTTAATTTTGCATGGAAGAAGGAACAAATAAAATTAAATATATGGGGTAGCATGGCCACTATTGTCTGAGGAAAGATGACTCTGCCACTCTTTGAAGGATGGATTTGGGAGTGAGACAAGCTAGCCATTTAAGTTTGTATTACACTTTAAGGTTTGGATAACTTTCCCAATTTAAAAATGAGTAATTTAATCCGAGGGAACATTCAAATTTTTAAAAGTATATTCAGTATAATAGCCCTCTTCATGTATATGGAAACTAATATTCTAGAATCTAATCATGTCATTTTATAAAGAATATACGCTTCAAAATTCACATTACGAAGTCGTAGAGAAGTGACATCATGGGAAAGGGTCTTGGATGCTTGAGAGGTTAGGTGGTAAGGTACAGTACGTAAAAATTATCAATGTGTAGGGCTGGAGAGATAGTACAGCAAGAAGGGTGTTTTCGTTGCACGTGGCGCATTCTGGGTTGATCCCCAGTATCCCATATAACCCCCCTGTACAACCCCAGGAGTACTTGCTGAATGCAGAGCCAGGAATAATGCCTGAGCATTGCCAGGTGTGGACAAAAACCAAAACAAAATCTATTTTAATGTTACTATAACTATGTTATACAAAAATAATAACAAAAAGGAGAAAATCAAAAGAACTAAAGGGACTCAGATACACTATTCTTATCAGAAGTCGAGCCTATAATAAGACAACAATCTTCAGAATCCATGTTTTGATATCCCTCCACATTCCCGGGTATTTAGAATATATATTTGACTGTCTTTAAAAAAAAAACCTGGCCTAATTGGATCACCCTCCCCCCACCAAGTTTTTCAACTAAATATTGTATGTAAGCATTTTCCCAGTGAATGTCCTATAGAAGGTCCTTTCTATAAAAAGAGAACAACTTGTGGAATTATTTTAGTTTTAGACAAATGGTTGCACTTGACAATTTGAAAATGGTGGAACAGCACAGTTTTTCATATTTAAAACCTCCCTGGGGCCTGGGGTGATAGTACAGGAAACAAGATGTTTGCTTTGCATGTGTCGGATTCTGTCCCTGGCACCCCAGATGGTTCCCTGAACACCACCAGGAGTGATCCCTGAGTGCAGTCAGGAGTAAGCCCTGAGCATCATCAGGTCTGCCCCAGCCCCTGAAAAATTAAAATCTTCCTAAATCAACTTTTCTGTTAGAAAACTGAAGTGAATTTCAGACTGGTTTTATCAGTCACAAATTAGTAATAGACAAAATTGATTCATAATACATGATTATAAATTTTTGTTTTATAAAAGCAAAAAATGCTACTAGTGAGAGTCCTCACATAGAAAAATTATGTAGGCCTATCACTAGTGACATAACCAAATATTAACATTATTTCTAAAAGCAAATTTAAGACCTATTCTCTTTATTTACATAAGCTAATTCATTTACACATACAAATAACTATAAAGTTGTTTTCAATGAGAAAAAGTCATTTGAGAAGAGAAAAATGTGGACACTGAGCATAAGAAATTTAGTAACTACATAATACATACAAAGTTGAAAATAAATATCCCTGTCACTTTATAATAAAAATTAATGTTGATCACATGAGGGATATTGTTAAATGGCAGAATGCATGCCTCACACGTGTGAGCTACTGGGTTTAATTCCCAGCATCACAAAAAAGAGTGATTGCAATGGTTAAACTTTCACTATGGACACATAATAACTGCATTTTTATTCTTTTTTATTTTGGAGAGGAACAAGATGATTTTAAGTTGGTGAACATAAAACATTTCCAAAGAACATTAATGAATATGACTTAAATAAAAAAGTCTGAATGTACTGGGATGTGTGTATACATATATATACACATATACATATACATATACATAAGTTGGATATATAACCTTTGACAGATTATGGAGGATCTTAATATTCAACCTAAAGCATGCTGACTCCACTCTAAAATTTATGCTAATGGCAATTCAAATTTAAAATGTATACTGCAATAAAGAAAAATGTTTTTGTAAGACTGAAAATTCTGAAATGGGCTGTTGAGAAGATGGCATAAGGCATTCACTCAGTACTTCATTAATATATAGTTAACTATCAGTTGTAAAAATCAGGAGATCTATCTATTGTTATACTGGCACTGTACTAAGTAATATTGGGCAGAACAAGTGGACTTCTCTGTGCCTCAATTTATTAACATATGAAATAAAAGGATTAAGCCAGATAATCCCAAAGGATCATTTCAAATTAAAAAAAAATCCAGTTATCCATGTTGAATTCAGATAACAGACTTTAATCTAAACCCCTAAAGAATAAAGCTAAATAAAAAAATTTTCATGACCTGGTTAGCATATAATTTTGTTGATCCAGTTTTCTTAATTTTGGAAATTATAAACCACTTAAAACCAAAAATTTCCCAAGTGATTCTAATACAAAACATTTGGGAATTTAAGTACAGAATATTGTTTTAAATATATTTAACAACTCGATTTATACATATCAACAAATGACTGAAAAAGTAGACCACCTAAATATTTTAAGAGATTAATTCTACATTCTGCAAATTCAATATAAAAGCAATAGATCACTGCATATTATCACATCACATTAAATCTATTTAAAAGAATACTTCTTTTAAAATGGCAGTGATTTAGACATTAGTGCAACTTGTAAACATTTTTTTTTCTGTTCAACGTCACATGTATCATATCAAATTTTATTTGATTAGCTCCAAGATCTTTGTTGGTTATGAACTTATTCGGTTTTCCTGTTTTGACAGTTAGTCTCTACTAAAACTATAGTCACCCAGCCAGAAACTATCTGAATTGGGGGAGCACATGTTATGTAAATGAATCTGAAGAAATCTCTCACCTTTCTAAATAGATGAGATTTGATTCAGTAACTGTAGACCTAACTGTGTATCACAGATGACTTTTGCTCATCACTTTCGGTAGAAAGCTTTGTCACACTGGCTAAGATGCAGCCTTAAAACAGCTTTTGAGGTTTTTGGGTTTTCTTTCACTAGGGTCCTTAGTGTTAAGGAATAGAAGATAATAAAGGCTGCATATCAGCCCTAACTTCATCTCAGGCTAACTTCACCTGTTTGATGTCAGATTTTTTTACTTCACCTCAGTTTGATGTCAGCTTTTAAAACGCCACCGAAAGGCTGGTGAGAACTAAAGTTACTTTCTTAGAAGGATTTAGCTACCTAAGCCTTAATCAAATAAAGGGCATTTTTAAAGTATATTGATATTCTTGAGAGCTAGTAACAAGTTCAAATTGTAATAGTATAATGTAACCAGGTACATATCGCTTCCGTGCAATTCATCCAGATTCAGAGCCTGTCAGGATGTCCTTACCATGTGTAGTAGAACATTAACCATTAAATCAGACTGAATGTCGGGACAAAGACAGAAAGTCACTACTTTTCTTGAAATATAAACATCATATCACCTTGTTTTTTCTCATCCTCCAGATAAGAAAAGGTACATCAACTCCCTCCAATACTAGGGAAACTCAAAATGTTTATTTCATGAATTTTCATTTGTCACCCTCTAATGAACAGTATGTGCACTTTAACAACAGAAATGTGAATTACCAAATTTAAACTGTAAATACTGACATAACAGGTTATATATCATTTTAACACTATAGAGAGATGTTGTTCTTCTACATTTCTATTGTCTACTTCAGATCTGAGATGTTGTATCCTTCCTGCCACTTCTCCTTAAGCAGGCTCTTCAGCATAGCATAGTATCTCAAAGGCCAAATCTTCTTGCCTGAGATAAGTACTTGATCAGGATTTGATTCTTCTTTAGAAAATGATGTGCTTGGTAACTCATTTGGTGGCCTTGTGTGATCCAACCTGATTACTTTTGAACAAAAAGAGGAGTCAAAGAAAAGTTGGTTTTCCAGGGGAAAAATAAAGTGCCGCCCCGTATAATCAGAGTCTCTTGAGTGTCTTCCTAAAGAGGTAGAAAGAATAGGGAGAGTATGTTGCAGATGCTCAAATTTCAGTGATACTGACCACTGTCTCTTTAGGGACTGGATCTTTAAGGGTTTAAAATGGACTGACTCCACTCATCTCTCTGATTTTTTCATAGGTAAGCCAGAACACCAGTGACCAAGGGGTCTGAAAGATTAACCAAAGAAGTTAGTGCATATTTCAAATCAATGCAAAATACTCTATATACACATATTTAAATGACAGTCATCTTGAAGTCAATTAGGCTGGTAACAGAATTTGATATTTAATTTCTGTAAAGCAAGTTATAATTCTCAACGCATTTTCATATTATATTTCTCAGAAATATCTCTGGAGAATTCAGAATAGAATAGAAAAAGATTATTATCCCCCTTTTACAGATAAAAAGACTGAGTCTTAACAATTAATGGGGCCAGAGAGCTAGTACAGCAGGTAAAGCTCTTGCCTTGCACACAGCTGACCTGGGTTTGATTCCCAGCATCTCATTTGGTCTCCTGAGCGTACCAGGAGTGATTCCTGAGTATAGAGCCACAATAACTGCTAAGCACCGCTGGAACTGCCCCCCCCACCCAAACAAAACAAATACCAATTAAATGCTTGTCAGCATGGTATAGAGCTTAGAACATAGGCTTCTGACTTCCATTTTTATATTCTTTTTACTCAGGTAGTACTGGCTAAAAGAGTAGCACTTTTTATACCTGAATTCTAGGCTGGGATGTACAGAAGGTTTGTATAGACAACATGACAAAGAGGCACTAATAATTGAAAGTGAAGATGATAGATTATTCTTTGATGGGTTATGAAACTGTCAACATTAATGTGGTATTATGGGCCACAATAAATGGTATAAAAATTCATATTAAATAGAAAAAAAGACCTTCCAGCTTGTGAACACTTGACTAGTTTAAATGAAGGTGTACTGGTACTTAAGTGAACTAGAAAAAGATGAAGGTTACTCAACAATAGAAAATATAAATATTAAACTCACAGAGAAAAATCAGAGTAAATCTAAAGTAGCAATCAGTATGGGTGTCTTCAATTAACTTCCTGTTTGGCAAATAGCTGATATTAATCAGAAAGAATTCTCTCATACTAGAGATCAATATAATTCCTTAAGCAATCATTAAATGTATTTAGTTAGAGAGTTTATGTCTGTAAGCAATATGAATATCAAATGTGTTTGGAAATATTGAGTGTGTTATTTTGGTAGACTAAAAATTTATTAAATAATGGATTTAAAAGAACTTAATAACTTAAATGTGTGAGTATATAGACAAAATTCAGAATGTGACAATGCCATGTTCCTGTGACAATAAAAATGAACTGAACCCAAGGTATAATAGCAATCAGATCAAGGAACAAAGACTTTAATTAAGAATGAACCACAGAATTATTCTTATGACTGGTAATTGACTCCTTTGTCATATTAATGACATAGTAACTAAGCTAAATGCAAATGAAATGAACATTAATCAGGGATTTAGCAAAGTAAGTTAGGAGGCATTGGGAATACCTGTATATAAAAGACATTGGGAATGAGTTGACTGGGTTTTGAATAGAATAGGGAGGTTACATAGTCAAATAACATGAGTAGTGTATAAATGGTAGATACTGAACCTCTGTGCAGAGTAACATGTGGATAGCACATGTTTACTAAGTTCTTCCTCCCTGATATAGTTATAACTTCAAAAATTTTCCAAGTGTGTCTGAAGTCATTTTGTGGTCTTTGGTTTGCCTCTTGTAATAATTTCTGGGGAAAAAAGCATGAAGTCCTTTTCTGTGCCTACTATTGTGAAACTGAACACCTAAAATTACACCCTTGGCGTAAACTGATACTTAAACAATATCCAGTGTACAAGTAAGTTCCTATGCTATTCTGTGTTTAGCAAGCAATTTTTTTAAAAATTATAATCTGGTTCCCTATTTACTAGCTTGAATTTAGAAGTGAGCACACAACGCAGAGGACTTCAACCTCTGAATCACTTGCAAACTGTTTTTGTCAATATGAATGAATGAGCGAAAAGGTGGTGCAATTTAATTGATTTTAATGATATTAGCTGAAATTAGTCCACATTTTCAAGGAAAATTTGGAAAGTTCAAAGTAAGGTTTCAAAGCTCAGAGTGATGCACTATCGTCATTCATACTACCCTGGTTATTACTGATAATGATTCTACCTTTTCCTTTCAAAGCCAGTGTTTTTTCTTTAAAATAAACTTTAAAGTGTTCCGTAACTACTTTAGGATCTTGGGAAATATGATATGCTATGTTAATTGAGAGCATGGGTTTAGAGTTAAATAAATCTGTCAATTCCCTGCTCTACCCCATACTTGCTCTGAACATAAGCATATTTCAAAAACCACAGTTTTCTCATCTGAAAAATGATAAATACCACACTTTTGACTGTTTCTGTAAGTCTAAAAAAGAATAGTTAAACAACACAGTGCTCATCACATATTACATACTTTTTTTGTGAGTGTGTGTATGTCACACGTATTTTATAAGTCTCGTATTAAAAAAAATAGTAGTGTTAAGTGGTTTCAATATTCCTATATACATGGATGATCTCTAAGTTCTTTGCCCTTGGTTTTTTATCACTGTACTTATACATCTTATAAGTACAATTCTTTGCCCTTGGTTTTTTATCATTGTACTTATGCATCTTATAATACTTATGCATTGTACTTATGTACTTAGTGTATACACACTCTAGAAACATCAACATTTTTTTCCCTTTTTCCCCCTCACTATAGATAATGTCCCTAGGATCAGTCTACTCAAAACTTCTTTTTTTGTGCTCTACCTTTCTTTCTATTTTCTTTTCTTTTGGTTTTAGAGCTATCTCTTGGATTACTCTGGACTTATTCCTGGCTCTGAGCTCAGAGATCACTCCTGATGGTGCTCTAGGAATCATATAGGGTACCAGGGATGGAATCCCGATTGGTCACTTGCAAGGCAAGAGCCCTGCCCACTCTACTGTCTCTCTATGCAAATCCTGCTTTTCAAAGTGTTTTCTACATTGTTGCCAAAGCAATCTTGTCCCCAAACAAATCTAAGTACATTACTCCCACTTTTAAGTATCTGCTTTCTAAGTACAGGATTACATCTCAACTACTAAACGTCATCCATAGGGTTCTTCTCAACCTAATCTTTAAACACTTCTTCCTGGAGAACGGGCTTGTGAATTGAGATTTAGTGAATGAAACAGACTTAGCAAGGCACTAAAGGCAGAAAAGAACCCTCAGGGTAGAGGGAATAGCTGGAGCAGACAAAGAACATGAGTTCAGGAAAATTAAGAAAACCTAGCAAGGGGCTGGAGAGATAGCACAGCGGGCAGGGTGTTTGCCTTGCACGCGGCCAACTCGGGTTCGATTCCCAGCATCCCATATGGTCCCCTGAGCACCGCCAGGAGTAATACCTGAGTGCATGAACCAGGATTAACCCCTGTGCATTGCCGGGTGTGACACAAAAAGCAAAAAAAACATTTTTTAAAATAGTTTTTAATGACCATTGTTTTTATTTTTCACCTTTTTGTTGTTTGTTTTTGTTTTAGCACCACACCTGGCAATGCTCAAGGGTTACTCCTGGCTCTACACTGAGGAATTACCTTGGCAGTACTTCAGGGACTAAATGGAATGCTGAGGATCAAACCCAAGTCAGCCAGCAGTGTGCAAGGCAAATGCTCTACTCATAGTACTATCACTGTGGTCACCACTGATTTTATTTTCAATGTCACATTGACAAATTTATTCAAAGGCCTAAAAAAGTGGACTATCAGAGAACTATTATGGTAGAGCATGTTTTTATTCTGTAAATTGAATTTATCTGTCACTCATTCTGATTCTAATCATTCAAGAAATTCATGCAATATATGTATATATAATGCAAGATTTTAAAAAAGTTTTTTATTATAGGCATTTTCAAAGACTTATAAAGCACACAGAATAACATAAGGAATACATCCTATAACCCACTTTTTCTATTTTCAGCTCTTGGCTAATTCTGTTTCATGTATGACCTCATATGCTGTCTCTCCTCCATTCAGTTTGAAAAAATTTCCAGGCATCACCTTATTCTTTCTGCATTAATGCAAATCTATATATTAAATGTAAGGTCTCTCCTAAAAGTAATTGTAAACCTTTAGTTTCCTAAATATCAAAGGGAAAATATTGATGATGAAATTTTTAGAGAGAAAAATCTCAGCATATATTTTGTTTGTGTATTAACTCTACCTTTTCTTTTTTCCTTAGAGAAGTATAATTTTGAATAAATTAAGAATGTATTACTTGATATATATAGGAAGGAATAATAACCATAACTTCAAAAGCAAAAGCACAGATGTATCAAAGAGATAGAATTTTTGTCTTTACTTTTAATTGCTCTTCTATTTTACACTAAAAGTCAAAATAACTCACAATTTTAAATATCCAATTCTACTTAGATTTTAGATTTAGACCTGATAAAAAAAAAAAAAACACAGTATGACAATCAGCTACAAAAGACCTCATTGTTTCCCTGCTGTTTCTTCAGCTCACGTATATGCCCTGATCTTTGGGGGAGGATCCATACATATTTGTTGTAGGGCGTTTGCCTTGCACACAGCTAACATGGCTGACCCGAGTTCGATTTCTCTGTCCCTCTCGGAGAGCCCGGCAAGCTACAGAGAGTATCTCACCTGCACGGCAAAGCCTGGCAAGCTACCTATGACGTATTCGATATGCCAAACACAGTAACAAGTGTCACAATGGAGACGTTACTGGGCCCTCTCGAGCAAATCAATGAACAACGGGAGGACAGTGACAGTGACAGTGAAAGTGAGGAGACATAGGGCAAGGGTCTATGGGTGTAAAGGCCTAGTTGGCTGAAGTTCTGGAATCCAGTGACAAACATTGAGCTCTAATAGACAAATGAAACCAAAGACATATCACTGTTTACCCATCCAGACTTTTCCAGCTACTCAATCGCAAATATCAGAGACAATCCACCCACTGGACACTGACTGAGCTTAAAGATCTTCCACTCCTGTGCTGCAATGACTCACATACACAGAGATACCATCTTGAAAAAAGCCCAAAACTGAGATTTCTAAAGAAATAGTCAAAGTAGTGGGTCAACATAAAGTCAGAAGACTGGACAAAAATCAAGGTTCTTAGGGCCTGTGCAATAACACAAAAGTTAAAAAACAGCTGCTTTGCATGCAGCTGACCTTGCTTCAATATTTACCACATGGTCCCCTAAGCATGGCCCTGCGTGCCCTGAGCACCAATGAATGTGGCCCTGAAGGACTCAAAGCACTTCCAGGATAGCCTTGGTAATCCCTGGAATGGTGGGGCAAACATTACTCCACAATCATACCTTCACATTGAACCACCAGCCTGGTTTGCAAAGAATCACTGTGAGTGACCCTAGTGTCTCTGTACACTTCCTGGAGGCCCCTCCCTGATAAAGATGAAGGTTTTTCCATGCTTTTTCAGGAGAATTTTGGGAGAAAACAAACATATAACTAAAACTCAAACACAATTTCAGTGCAAATAAATTAATATATTTGAAAGCCTGGTGATGGGCTGGGGATACTGTCGAAGGGCTGGAACACATTCTTCCAGAACTGCATGGTTTGGAGCACATCAGGAGGGCCTCCTCCTGCACCATGAAGGGGAAAAAGCCTTATAAGAAAAGTACTATGATGGGTTCTGTTTTATAGATAGATATAGAAACTCCAATTAGGTAACTTATCCAAAGTCACATAATTAACAAGTGGTCGACCTCTAATTTGAACTCAATGTTAACTTTTACTTTTAATTTATCAGATTCCACTCTTCAAGCTGATAAGAGGAATAAGAAGGACAGATAAACTTGCAGACTATGTGGAGGAGAAAAGGAATACTTACAATTGGAAAACCTAATAAAGCTCCAGGAAGAGAGTGCTGATTTCATCAATCTTACTTCATCTTTTCTTTGTCAGTTGACCAGCATTTGGATCACCTACTTGAATTTCTAATATATCTCATGGCTTACTATTATTTTTTCTTTTTTATAATCTTTTGCAATAGTATTAATATTTTCTGTCCCATCTCACAAACCATATGATTTATATAAGACTTTATTCCCTCCCCCCTTGGTTTTTCCAGTCATCTGACTCTGTTTTTTTTGGCACATATAATAAAGCTGATGTGAATACCAGCATGTGCGAGAGTCACAGAGACTTCCATGATGTTTTAGAAAGGGTTTAACATTTCCCTGCATTTCAGATAAAATGCGATGGATAGCACTATTCTGGTTGGTGATTTGTTATCTGAAGCATGAAATACAACTTCAGTAACTCTCTGTATTCCACTGGTTCATCTCTGACCTGAGTTTTCAACAGAAAGCCTATTGTTTTTTGTTAGGCCTTTCCCACACTAATACTACTCTTAATTTTGAACAACTGTTAAACTGAGTTTGACAGACTGAAAATTTCACCCTACTTTTCAGAGACAGGATTTTTCACTTGCACTTTAAAACTCATGCACTGAATAGCTCCAATATTTTGTGAAAGTTTTTATCAGACAATGGCTATAAGCTTGAGCCCTACCCAATTCTTTCACCAAAAATTCTACTAGCTTCTCTCTTTCCATCTGGAAAAAGTAACATATTTTCTCTGGTGAGCTTTCTGTTAAGGTTCATTTAAAAAAATCTGTCTGAGTGCAAAAGTCATTGAAATTTATATAGAAAAAATATATAATCAAAGCAATCCTAGGGAAAAAAAGAAGATGGAAGGCTTCTCCTTCCCCAAATTTAAATTATACTATAAAGTTATAAAGGTAAAGGCCCTCCCGTTGATCGTCGATTTGCTCGAGCGGGCCCAGTAACGTCTCCATTGGAGATTTTGT
>JAOXYA010000022.1:2953909-2964363 GCA_028565675.1 Sorex palustris | reverse complement strand
TATTGCCGGCTGCGATAGCACAGCGGTAGGGCGTTTGCCTTGCACGCAGCCAACATGGCCGACGCGAGTTCGATTCCCCCACCCCCTCTCTTTCAGAAGTAAAGAAATAAACTATCTTCAAACCAGGCAGAGAGATCTCACCAGTAACCAAATTAGCTAGCACTTTGTTGTCTCCAGAACTGTACAACCTAATTGTTGAAGTCTCCCAGCTTATTTTGTTATGGTAGCATGAGAGACTACGTGAGTTGCTTTTAAAAATAAAGGGAGAAAGAAATTTTTTCATTATAAAGCAAAATAAATTGCTATTCATAACACATAAATTGGCGAGTGTTCATTTTCATCTTTTTAACTTTTATTCTAGGCACATAAATGTAATACCGTTAATGATATAGCCAGGGTTTAATAAATGTTGACGTCTAAAAGACTTGGATAGGAAGAAAGAAGAAAGTAAAAGATAGGTCCAATTTTGTCATTTTCCTGACATATTTTGGCAAATTAAGCTCACGGTACAGTCAAATTCGCTTAAAGCTTTAAATATATAGGTACAAGCAAACTATTCTATTCCCAAACCATTACAATTCCATAGCAGCGTTGCAGGGGGTGACATTTGGTTTAGTATGTAATTTTCCAGAGCATCCAGAAAAAAAATACACAGTGCCTTTAATTGCCCTTATTCGGAAATGCAATTTGTGTTTTCATCTTTCTGGGTTAAAAGTGCATTTTAGACAGGAAGAGTCTGGAGCCGCACATTAGCCAGGGATCGTCGTGTTTCCGGTGGTCCCGACTGGGATCTGGTTTTGCAGCAGTCTGGGCACCCTGCCAGCAAGAAAGGGATTACAAATACGGAGAGGGAAATTTTGTAAACCTTCCTCATTTATTTTTTCTTAATTAATATAAATTTGGGAAATACAGTTAGATACGGAGAAATGTACTGCTTAACAGTGCCGCTCACTTGATCATCCTCCCCAGCAAACGAATTTTGCAACACTACATTAGGAACATTCATGTGGAAATCTGTCAGGAGTTGTGGCATGTGAAACAAGCCACGCATTCTCATCAGAATTTCTCATCAAAAGCGAAGAAGAGGGCTTTGGAGGCCAGGTGTCATTTTCAGACATAGAAGGAAGTAAAGATGTTTTCAAAGGCGGAACCATCAGTGATTTTGGCACTGTCTGCTTTTCCTTAAAGTGGAGAAAAGAGAACAAAAGGCACGAAGTCTTTCAGAAGTGCCAACATTTAAAATTCCAGGCCTCTTCAGGACAGGTTTAGGGAGATGGGCTAGTTGAAGATGGTTGCCTGGTCTTTGTAGAATGTAGTCTTTGGATTTCTCCTACAGATTTCAGACTTCTTCAACTTCTGCAACCATTATTGGACAGATGAGAAGAAGGAAGGAACACTTACTTCCAGGAAGTCAGGAACAAAATTCACACACCATTTATAATTGCATGCCCACCTTTGTAACTCTGGCATGACTAAGAAAAGTAGTACATATTTCCATCTACCAGTTTGACTCAGCATGGGAAAGGGGGCAGCTTCTTCTCACCTATCATCATCATCATCAAATGTTGGGCTTGACCCAAATCTGAGCATTTTCTTCAAGAAGTGCCCCTCAAGACTGATTTGTGACTTATCAGTTAAACACTTCTTTTGAGGAATTAAATGCCATCAACACAAGATTCTTGGAAAGGCACGAAGATTTAGTCTTACTAAACCAATATCAAATAATCAGTATGGAAAATAATCAATAATGAAGCATTTTCAAACTAAATATTATTGCTGTGAAATTATTTCACCAATTACATCCTCCATAGCACTGTAGCACTGTCTTCCCATTGTTCATCGATTTGCTCGAGCAGGCACCAGTAACATCTTCATTGTGAGACTCGTTGTTACTGTTTGTTGTTACTCGTTGTTACTCGTTGTTACTGGAGTATTGAATATGACATGAGGAGCTTGCCAGGCTCTGCTGTGCAGGCGGGATACTCTCAGTAGCTTACCGGGCTCTCCAAGAGGGATGGAGGAATCGAACCCAGGTCTGCTGCATGCAAGACAAACACCCTAACCCCGATGCTCTTGCTCCAGTCCTTAGAAATAATAAGTTGGTAAATATTTGACTGGCCACTTTTGTGACAAAGGGTCCCTCTACACTTTTGGACATGTTGTTGATGCACTGTGTCAGACCTATACTAGCTCCTTTGGAAGCCCAGTTAACGTACAAAACGTCTGTAAGCTGAACACTCAATAACTCTTTATTTTTGGTTAGAGTGTAGTTATAACTACTTTCCCTTAAGGATGATTAAAAGCCCATATAGCTAATCAGTTAGCCTGTGGAAAGAGGAAGAAATTTTCTGCATTCCACTTACTCTATTGCCAGAGTTGGAGTGGTTCTCCTTGTAATCTCAAGATAACATGATCTCTAACAAATGGTATAGAAACTGATAAGATGTAGCTTTCCAGTCATGTATTTTTTATTGTCATAGAACCAAAAATATTTTGTTTTCAGGTTCAAAAATGGAAAAAAATAATCATTTTTCTATTTTGTAAGATTTTTAAAAATCTTTATGAGAAAAAATTTCAAACATAAAATGATACCCCTCCCCTTTACACATGCTATTGATACTTGTCAATTAACATTAATTATAGGGGACTGGCAACCCAGGTTCAATCCCTGAAACCACTTAAAGTCCTCTGATCTCTGCCAAGAGTGATCCCTGAGTGCAGAGCCAAGAGTAAGCCCTGAGTATTGCTGAGTATGGCCCCAAAACATAAAATAAATTATAGGTACCATGAGAGTTCATCCCTAGATACTTTCAAATGGATTTCTAAAAGCTAAAGCAATAATCTCTTTAGTTGTTAGTTAATACTCTGTTTCATAAAAGAAAATATATTCACTTTTCATTTTTAATAGGTAAAACGAGCTTGGACTTAGACATAGATAGAGACAAGGGTATAGATGATGGACAGAGAACTCATACCAAAACTTACCAGCTTGAATCAAGATAAATACCTACGTGCCTATAAATGGCGGGTGTCACTCCTTGCCAAAGCTTTAGAAAGCCTTCCTCTTGGACAATCCCTAAGGCTGTGCGCACCATGCCCCTGTAGGGAGCAGATTCTTTTCCACTGTCTCCCAAACGAGCAAGGGCAGCTTCTCCTTGCATCTGGAGTCGAGTTTTTGTGAGATCGAGAGGAAAGGTTGCTAATAAAATAAAAACAAAACGCGGGGGGAACCCACAACATTCAGAGAAACAAACAAAAACAATTCTTAAAGCATTAGATTACTATGTTCCGTACAAGATCAGTAATTTTCAAGTTTTAGAGTACTTCAGAATCAGCTAAATAAATTGCAAAGACAACACATTTCCTGGTCCCATGTCTGTGGACTCTCAGAAGGTTGATGTAGGTTTATCAGTTAATAAATCATTCTTATACACTCCAAAACTTAAGCTCACTTTACGAAAGCACCGTCAGATAACAGTAAACATATTTTACAATGTCAAGCCTAAAATCTGCTTTAACTCTCAGTTTTTGCTTCCTAATGGAATAACTGTATTTTCTAATGAAAGTAACCCATATTTCATTCTCTCCCATTGACTGCAGAAATAATTACTAAGATCTTAACGTGACTTTTAGAAACTGAATCACGTATAGTAAGATCTTAATGAATGCCAGATGAATCGGAACCACTTACTTTCATCAGTGTTATTTACATGCAAATAGATCACTGACCTGATATTTTGATATACAGAAGCAGCAATATGGAGTTCAAACTGTTGTCTTTCATTTGTAAGAATGACATACTCAATATTCTTTCGGTTTAGAATTTTATTGAATTGTTTTTCTAGCATTGATGTTTGTGCATAGCTTCTTTATAAGAATCAGCTGTTCTTGAAACTTTCCTGAAGTACTACATTTTTTTCAGATCTAGAAATTGACTTTGAAACATAGTGAAACTAACTTGCCCACGTGAGTGAGCGCATAACTTTCTGAATATGGTGTTCTGTACAACCGATACAGCCAGATTCAGGAAGACCATTAATATTATTGACATTATATGTCTTTCTAGTGACTACCATCTAAAACAAAATCATAGATGCTTTTTTCCAGAGAAACTAAAGGGGAAAGTGAGGGAATAAATCTTTGTACTGGGTTGTTGGAAAAGCTACTATCTTGTGAATATTCACTAAAATAGAAGTAGTTTGCATATTGATAATTCATAGAATGTGTTGACATATGAAATCTGAATAAAATCTTGTTATGTAGGTGCATCTATTTTATCATAGGTTATGCCTCAAAATTATTTTTGGTTTTCTTCTGGATGACTTAAGTAATGCATCAAATTCTCAGTGATTTTTGGTACTCAAAAATCATCTCACATTTTTATTTTATTCCACCTCAATCTCTCATAATTTCTAATGGTTTTTTAACAAAATAAATGTTGCTTTACAGAAATTTGTCACTGAAAGAAACATCATTACAACAACAATTGAAGATATAATCATTCAGAAATCTGTATTTTTTTCATAGTTGTTGTGTCTCAATGAAGACAGTTAATAGTTAAATTCCACTATCTGCTTTGGCAGGAGAGAGGAAAAAAATAAATAAAAGGTCTAAGGAGAAGAGTGGAGGAGCACAAAGGATGAAACAACAGGTCACATGCTGATTCCTCTGTAATACAAAATAAACTCATTTTAGAAGGGGAAAAATGACAGCATGTTTGTTGCCTTTCTTTTAATGGACAAGAAAAAGAAAAGGGTAATGAAACGATATGAAGATTTTACAGAAAACACTTTACTCACAGACTTCTTGGAAGAAAAAACACCACCTGTTCATGCATAGGGCACCATAAAGCTACTCTCGGTGGCCTTGCAATTTTTATCTGACTCCCATAGGCCGATGCCACTGTCCAGCCTCTAGGTTCTTATGAAACTGGATGATACTTTCATTACAACAAATCGTACCAGGTAAATGTCTGTCTCTGCATTTTGCCCCACGAGCCATGTAAAGTCAAGACTGGGTCTTTCCAACCACAATCTCTGCAGTCCCCTAGTATTCAAGAAATGCTAAGGGCACTGCAATTGGTGCCAGGCTGCCAATTAAGTACATATGCATGAGTTCAGAGGAGTCAAATTACTGGCAGGTCATCTAGGAGAGGCAGTCAAATAACAGATGGTCAATATGTGACAGGCAGTAACAGAAGCCCCACAAGGGTGGGTCCAAAACTTGAACCCCCAAACACAACGTGGTTTGTGCCAGTCTACAAAAAAAAAATCAGACTGTCCCAAGGAGGAAAAGGGGAATTGTGATTTTTTTTTTTTTTAATAAAGGTCATACTCACGAATGGGGCAATGCTTCCTACAGAGAAACGATCAGCCAGGAAGCTTCTAAAAAGTACGCGTGGAGACACGGTCACACGCCTCGGAGGGAGATGAAATTGGGAGGGAAAGACCTAGGTGACCTCCAATGCCTCCTCCCGACCTGGCTGAATCTGAGCCTGCCTCGGCCCTGCCACCGCTGCCGGACCAGGTGCAAGCTGGCAGGCGGCACCGGCCCGGGTCCCAACCGCCCGCCAGTCCCCCACCCCAGCGCGGCGCCTCCTCGACTCGCGGGAAAGGCCCAGGCGTGGGCGGCCGGGTACCTAACTCGGCCACGGTGGCCGCGCAGCCGGACAGTAGGAACTTGCTCGCACGGGGCCATCTCTGGGCGAGCGGCAAAAGCCTCTCCTCGTCCTCTGGGACCGACATCCAGCTGGAACACAGGACGACAATGCAGCCCTCCCGGTCGGAGCCCTGAGCCGCAGCTGGCCTGCCACCCTGCTAGCACCGCCCTTCCTCGATCGACGCGTGGCCACCAGGGAACCGTGTCCCTCCCGCGGCTCGGCCGGGCGTGCCCAGCGACCCCCGTCGCCGTCCTAGCAGTCCCCGGCTTGAGGAGGTCCAGAGCGGAGAGCAGAAAAACAACGCGGGGCCCCGACGGGCTTCTGGGAAACGTAGTCCTCCGGGTTCCGCGCCTCTCGGGCCGCCTTCTCTGATTGGCTGCGAGCGGGATGCTCCCGAGCCCCCGCTCCGGGTCTCCTTGGCAACAGCTCAAGTTCTCCCATCCGCTTGGTCCAGCTTCAACGCTACACCACCGGGTGGCCGGGACTTGAAAAGTTCTCCCAGTCCATGCCTCGCTCGCATCCGCTTGGTCCAGCTTCAACTCTACCCCGGGTGGCCAGGACTTGAAAAAAAAAAAAAAAGAAGAGGGGAGAAAGCTGTGATGCAAGAAAAAAATGCGGGGCGGGACCAGGAGGTGGCAGGTAAAAAGGGCAGAGAAGCTGCAAAAGTTGCCACCAAAAAAGTTGGTAGGTGTGGTGGGTACTTCGTGTCTTCTTCCCAAAAGAAGTGCCACAGCGGGAAAACATTTGCTTTTTCTGACTCCGAAAGGTGCTAGCTGGATGAAAACATGGAAATAATTTTTTTCTAACAGGAATTATAATCCTAGGTTTCCTTGCTCCTTCTTTGTTCCTTCAGTGGAAGAGTTTGCGTAGACGCCCCCTGCATCGGGGGCTGGATTCCTTGAATTGGAGCTGCATTTAAATTGGGGGGAAAAATACTTTGGGAATTTGTAGAGAAAGCAAGAATCAAGGTTTCTGAACGTAACAAGAGGGGTTTCCAGAAGAGGTAACGGTTTGAAAAATAATTTTTTAATTGTATCATAAGTATAACGTCCGAATGCAGTAAGCCTACCAGCTGCTTTCAGTTAAATGTTTGTCCTTTATTAATTTCTCAGCAATTAATTTAATCAAGCCTCTTTCTTTGTTTTGCTTTTGTTGTTTTTTATAGGGGGCGGGTGGGTTATGGGGGCGCACCCAGCAGTTCCCAGGACTTCCTCTTGGCTCTGCGCTCAGGGATCATTCCTGGTAAGTTTGTCGGACTATATGTGGGGCTAGGAATGGAACCCTCGTGGACCCGTGCAAGGCATGAGCCCTACCAGTTGTACTATCTCTCTGACCTTTCAACCAAGTCTTAAGACAAGGTTTTGTATGAAGTGAAATAGAACTTTTTTGCATTAGCCATTGTGTTTGCGGAAGTAGAGATTATAAATGCTGGCTAATTTGTCATAGTTAAAAATCCTAACTGCATGTTAACTAAGTACGTGAATTAATTGGGAAATACAGTAGTATTCTATTAATTTAAATTTATGAAGACATATGAATTAACATTGGAATCAAAATTAATACTAGGTGTTTGCAAAAAATGTTTACAAAGGATCTTCAAAAAATTTAAGTTAAACTGTATTTTCAGCCTATTATTATTCAATAATGATAAAAAATCCTTTTTCACTACACTCTAAAGAAATTTGTAGCCATTGTTACAGTAGATAATTTGTCCTTAAGATATCTTTCAAAACTAGTATGTAAATTACTGTCAACTTTTTTTGGCAGATATTCCGGATGTTTTGGACCACACGGAGCTTCTAAGTGTTTATTCTTGTTTCTGTATTCAGAGATTATTCCTGGCAGTGCTTGTGATCTCTTTGACCCACTGTCAATTTTTTAATTTTTGATTTCAGTTAGTGCTTCAATAAACATTCTCTAAGCATCTATAATGTATTGTTGGTCTTCTTTGAACCTAAAAGTACAAAGGTAAAAGTGGAGCTGACCAGTCAAGATTATGAGCTTTTAGGGATAGCATAGCAGTAAGGTGTTTGCCTTGCGCGCAGCCAGCCCAGCCGAGCCGGGTTCGACTCCTCCACACTTCTCAGAGAGCCCAGCAAGCTACCGAGAGTATCTCGCCTGCATGGCAAAGCCTGGTAAGCTACCCGTGACGTATTCAATATGCCAAACACAGTAACAACAAGACTCAAAAAATGGAGACGTTACTGGGCCTGCTCAAGCAAATTGATGAACAACAGGAGGACAATGACAGTGACAGTGACCCTTGCACAATGAAAATTGGTTCCTTTGGGCACCATGAAAGCAGTTTAATGCCTTAAAGCACTTGCCTGACAAATACAGTGTTCTGAGTTCAAACCATGGTGCCATTTGAAGATGGACCAGTGGATAGTGGATAGTCATGTGGTCCTGAACCTTATCCCCAGTGCCTTGAATGCAGTGATCTGATCCTGATACTGACTGCCTCAATCTGAGGAGGAAATATTTTTTAAGGAGAAAAGGTAATACTTTACAAATAGATTTCTATCTATAGGTAAAATACATATTTATACAATAAAATAGAGTATGTTAATAAAATGAAAGTAATTCTCTCATCTCTTCCCTTAACTAATTTTCAATAAATCATTTCAATAAGAATGTTTTCAATTGCAAGTTGTTACTTGATCACTTGATCACTTGACATCCTGTTACTCATCGATTTGCTTGAGCAGGATCCAGTAATATCTCCATTTGTCCCTGTCGCATGATAGTGTAGCCCAATGGCGTCTGCTCATTCTAGGAACACGAAGAGTCTCAAACTGATTGTTCAGGGTCATGATGAAGAAGTCTGGCCATCTCGTAGGGGGGTAGCCATGCGATCTTTTGACGTCCCATGGAATCCAGTCGGTAATGGCTCTAGTCCAGCGGTCATCTCCAAATCTCATTATGTGCCCAGCCCATCTGATTTTTGATGCCTTGGCAAACAAGACAGCGTCTCTGATTCTTTATTTTTCTTTTTGAGTCACACCAAGAAATGCTCAGAGGTTACTTCTGACTTTGCACTCCTGGAATTACTCCTGGCCATGCTCAGGGGACATATGGGATGCCAGGTATCAAACCTGGGTCAGCTGCGTGCAAGGCAAATACCCTACCCACTGTGCTATCTCTCCGTGCCAACCCCACCCCCGATTCTTGATCAAAGGTCGAACTCTTTCTCTCACTTGAGTGAAGTGTGATACTCCAAGTATAGCTCTTTCGATTCCTATTTGGGAGACCCGAATAGTGTGCTCATCCTGTTTCGTAGGGCCCAGGTCTCTGAGGCATATGTTAATGCAGGAAGAGCAGTGGAATGGAAGAGATGTGCCCAGTGCCAGAGGTTCTTCGTCCTCTTAGCTATTTCTTCTATGCTCTTGAAAGTGGTCCAAGCTGCTCTCTTCCTCCTGTGCAACTCGGGTGCCAGGTCATTCGTCATGTTGACTTCTCAACCTAGGTACAGTTAACTGTTGCATTTGGAGATGTTCATTCTGTTGAGAGCGAATGGAGCATCAGGAATGAGACTGTTTCTCATAAACATTGTCTTTGTGAGATTCAGCTGTAGTCTGACCTTTCCACACTCACGGTTGAAGTCGGCCAACATTTGTGCCACTTGGCTAATATTTGATGTTTTTAGAATGATGTCATCAGCGAAGCAGAGGTGATGTAGTTGTCGAGCATCTATCTTCACTTCCATTTCTTCCCATTCCAGTCTTCGCATGACGTTCTCGAGGGTGGCACTAAATAGTTCGGTGAAATGGTATCACCCTGCTGAACCCCTCTCTTGATATGGATGATCACTTCCTTGTAGAATGGTGAGATCCTGGTAGTGAATCCTTAATACAGCTCGCGGAGGATCCTGATGTATTGAGTTTGAACGCCCTGATTGGCTAGGGCTTCAATAACTGCTTCAGTCTCAACAGAATTAAAGGCCTTCCTAAAATCAATGAACATTACACAGAGCAGCATCTTGAGCTCCCGAGAAACCTCAATGAGCTTGGTTATCATGTGGATATGGTTGATGGTGCTGAATCCTTTTCGGAATCCAGCTTGCTCCACTACCTCCACTACCCAGCCACCACCACCCTCCAGGCCGCTTTCCAGATGCTTGGGCCCAGACTCAGGCATGAGTGAAGCCCCACAGAACCAGGCTCAACGGGACCCAGAAACAGAGATCCTCTGCCTGCTCCCACCAATCTCCAGTGACCCAGGATTTAAACCCAGAAGACCCACCCTACCCTGCCCTGCCTGCTTCCACCAATTTACAGTGACCCAAGGATCACATCCAGAAGACCCACCCTACCAGTCCCAAATAAATACCTCATCGGCAGACCTCCACTACCTCCACTACCAGCTGCTGCCGGTCTCCAGGACACATCATAAGACACTTAATACCCATCTTCCAAAATTACCACAAGATATTTGATGGGGTTCAAATATGGTTTGAACCATGGAAACACCTGCAAGGGTGATTAGAGGCCGCTCTAAAAGCATCTATCCCTCTTGGAGAGATTGGCTAGCTACCTAGAGTATCCTGCCCGAATGACAAACCTGGCAAGCTATTTGTGGTGTATTCTATATTGCAAAACCAGTAAATACAATGGGTCTCATTTTTCTGACCCTGAAAGAGCCACCAATATGGCAGTGTTAAGAAGGATGAGTAAGAAGAGACTGTTAAAATCTCAAGGCCGAACTAGGCTGCCAAAATGAAGAAGGACAAAAATGACTATCTGTACTTTCAATGCATGTACACTGGCATCAGATGCATCCATCGAGGACCTGATGG
>JAOXYA010000022.1:2805868-2819535 GCA_028565675.1 Sorex palustris | reverse complement strand
GAGTATTCGATATGCCAGACACAGTAACAACAAAGTCTCCAATGGAGACGTTACTGGGCCCGCTCGAGCAAATCTTGAAGAATAATCAAAAGAAAAATCAAACACATGAACCTAACTTATTATTCAATTGATAAAAAGTTAAACTATTCTAAAAGACTATAATACATAATAGTCTGAGGCCAAGGAGATGGTTTGCAGGTTTGGAGTACATGCTTGCTTGAAGAACTCCAGGTTAATGTCTGGAACTGCATCATCCTCTAAGTACCACCAAAATCAACCCTGACCACTTAACCCAGAGGAGCCCCAGAATACTGCTAGCTGTGACCCCCCCAAACCAATTACTTATCCCTAAAATAACCCAGAGTAATTTGTGCCTCCTGTATGGTATATACTATCTGAATAAAAAACAGGTAGAAAATTTGATTGTTCTTGATAGCATTAATATTGAGAATCTGAGACTACTGTGTGTGGTATGGGATAAAGCAAATGAACAATTATGTTGTTGGTAAGAACTGAGATAATGGGTTTGAAAGAAAGGAGGTACATATGTAAGATCGATGACTTTAAGCAACAATGCTGTAGTCGTGAATTTGAACTGGAATTATCAGCTTGAACTCACGTTTGCCAGATTTAAATATATCATATTTTCTAACACTTCCCTACTGAAAGGCTTTAAAAAATCCAAAGAACACCTTGTAGTGTACAGATTTTGATTTATTATCTGTAAGAATACTAAATGGAACTAGGATTCCTTGAAGAAATGAACAATTCCTTGTCAGGGACAGGAAGTGAAAAGATGAGCTTGGAACATCTTGTCAGGCCAAAAGATAACGGAGCCTGCAAAGACAAGTGGGATTGTGTCAATAAGACTTAGCAACCAACCAAATTAGACTCTAGTCAAAGGAAGTATCAACAAGATAAGGTAACAGTGGATTTAAGTCCATCACACATGTTTACTTGGAGAATTCATAAAGATACTTAAAAGAACAAAGCCAGTCATCTTTGATGAAGAAAGGAAAACAAGTCTCTTTTATATTAAAATGTATTTATTTATGTTTGGTTTAGGGGACATGACTGGCAGTCCTTCGGGATTACTCCAGCCTTGAGCTCAGAGGTCACTCTGGTGATATGATATGCAGTGGCAGGGATCAAACCTGACCTCCTGCCTGCACAGAATGTGTTCAGCCTCCTGAATGATCCTTCTGCCTCCTTTTACCCCTGCCCCCACAAACCCCTTTAACCCACACACACACCTTTTAAAACATTGCTCATACAGTTAAGAATCAAATGTTTAATTTGCTTCCCTTACAAAAATGTAGCTTAAGGTAAGTTGAAAGTATAGGAAAATTAGTCACCCCTACTAGAAGTGTTTCATGAACAAATGAAGAGGGATCATTATGCAACTTCTAATGTAATAATGTGCATAGGCATTAATTGTGAAAGATTGTGATTTGCACAAAAAATCCAGGCATTATATTCACTGTGCTGGAAGTACAGTTTTTGCCAAACCTGAATCCTTATCAAGCCTCTGGATTTAACAAGATCACAGAACAATCAGGCTGGAGCGATAGCACAGTGGGTAGGGCATTTGCCTTGCACGCAGCCAACGTGGCCTACCCGAGTTCGATTCTTCCGCCCCTCTTGGAGTGCCCGGCCGCAAGTTACCGAGAGTATCTCGCTCACACAGCAAAGCCTGGCAAGCTACCCGTGGTGTATTCGATATGCCAAATACAGTAACAACAAAGTCTCACAATGGAGACGTTACTGGGCCCGCTTGAGCAAATCGATGAACAATGGGAGGACAGTGACAGAAGAATCAATGAAATGATATTATGTGGAGGTCATCAAAAAAATCCAGAACAGGAAAATTTTTTTAATACCATGGTTACACCATCAATACAAACTATAAGGGGAAAAAGAAAAGAAATGAAAAGACGTGTCAACAGATTAAGAGACACCAGTAGGGTGAAGGATCCCTGTATAAATAAGTTGTCCTGCCAAGGAAGAAAAGGAGGAATGGCAATGAACAGTAATAAGAGGACAATGAGTGGACTAGGAGAAAAGAGAATATTTGTATTACAGTTGGAGGTACTGCGAACACTGGCAGGATATTTGATGATAGCAAGAAAATCTGTGTTGCTTGGGAGGGATATCATAATAGGTACTGTGACTGCAAAAACAGAAGCCCTTACTTTTTAGAGCAATCTAATGGAAGTTGTGTGTATGGGCTCATATGATGCCTGAGATCTACTGCAAAATCATCTGGAGTGAGTGCAGAAGTGAGTGAGACCTGGAGCAGAAGCTCTCTGTCTTAATGAGAAATGCATGAGAATTACTTGGAGGACTGGTTAAAATCCAAATGCCATCATGACCTCAAGGGTCTTCCAAGGGGGCTAATTCCAAGAGGAGAATTATTGACTCCAAGTTACTTTGACATATGGCTGCTGGTTGCATGAAGGCTCATTCTTATACTCTCCGCCTCTGAATATGTTTTCTGTGATAAGCACTAAAGAGCACACGTAACTGATCCAGGAGGACACATAGAAAGAGCAAAGCCTTTCACAACCTGTAGTTGTAATGGAGACATCTGTGCTCATTAGCAAAATAGACCTGCTGCCTCCTCTGGGGCTGGAAGACATGCGTCCTCTCCCACTCACTGGAGCTGAGTGCATTCACTAAGGTGTCAGTCCTAGAGAAATGCCTGACCTACTAGAGGCCGGGAAGTGACCTCCTTTAAGGCATCTTGTCACATCTCATGCCTTAATGTTGTCAGTCCCTGGAAGAGCAGAAGCCAGGACGAAGCTCTGTGGTCCTTTCAGCTGGGAAGGCCTGCAGAGGGCCTCAGGTGGAAGGGACTGGAGGTCGAAAGGTATCACTGAACTCATACCTTCCATATCTCTCTATAACTCCCATCCACAGTGCCACTTCTGTTGTTCTGATCCCTCTACTTATGTTTTATTTTACTTTTTAAAATTTGGAGTTTTTTTATTCAAGGGGTGAGCCAGACCTGGTCTTCTTCTTCCATAAGAATATTTGCAGCACAGAAACTAGCCAGTGTTACATATTGAGCTGAATTTTCAAAGACCTGAGACTCGAATTCCTACCAATATGTCACCACTGTGAAAACAAGGGGCACTATAGAGCCAGCTTTGAACAATGACAGACACTTGTCTTGAATGACAACTGAGACAGCAAGCAGTGGGAAGAGGTATTGGACTCTCTGATGGTGATGAAGATGCAGTAACTATGTGTATCAGTACCATAAATACTAGTGCTATTGTATCCATGTGACCTAAACTATAATTTAAAAGTTTTGTTTTAAAGTCTAAAAATGGCAGCATTAAGTATGTCTGAGCTACAAGAGGAAAGAAACAGATAACTAGTTTACGTAGATATGTAAAGAGAACTAAACAGAAAGGGGGGGAGAGGAGTCTTGTTTTAAAGAATTAAAAAACATGATGAAAAACTTCAAGGTATATCTTAAAATTTTTAAATCTTAAAAATATTATAAGAAACAGTTGGTTTAGGGGCCAAGTATGTGACTAACATATGTGAGGCCTTAAGTTTTATGATAATGATAATAGTAATATTATAAATGTCTCCATAGTAATAATTTAAACATTATTATTTAAACATCTATAATTGTGATAAAATATAAATAGTGTAGGATTTATCATCTTTGCCATTTTAAAGTATAAAATTCAGTAGCATTGATTAACTTCAAGTTGACTTTAGAAAATGACCTAAAATAAAATTTGTTGGGGGAGAGGAATCATCTTTTGTTTTTGTTTTACCTCTTAAATTCCTGTCACTAATATTCAGAATCATTTTCATCTTTGTGGGTACTAGACATTTTAGTTAGATTTGTATAGCAACCCCTTTCTCTTTCTAAAAACCTTTGCCTCCCATGCCGTGAGTGACCAGAAAAGCTGGAGGAGTCTCCTAATCGTATAGGCTGCCTACCCCCAGCTCAAATGGAACCTCCAGTGTGCCTCACCCTCTGTTTCCCGGTACCCTGCTTTGTTCTTTTTTCTAGACAGTTCTAGTTGGCTCCCCACATTGGAGTGTCCCTGCACCTGTCTGCCTGACTTTGAGGCTGCAAGCAGAGGCCCATGTTCTCTGTCTCTGTCCCTGTCTCTGTTCTAATCTCCTTCTCTGAAATTTAAGTCCTTTGGATGATAGATTTTGCTTGTTCATTGTTTTACTCTTAAAAGCATCTGGTACAAGGTTTTGCACATAGTCATCATTCAGTGGAATTCTGCGTGGATTTGACTTTATAGTCCCTACAGTGCTCTCCACTCCTCCCCTTTCTCCTTCTGTCCCTTTCTTTTCTTTCTCTTCATTCTGTGTCCTCTCCCCTACTTCTCTCTTACTTCCCACTCTCCCCTCCTCCTTTCTCTTTTGTTCTCTGTTTCTTTCCTCTCACTCATTCTCCCTCTCTTTTCCCTTTCTGTGTCTCTGTCTCTCTGTCTCTCAGTCTCTATCGCTCCCCACCCTCAATCATATAGTTTCATCTGTCTAAATATTTGTATTTGTGGAGTGATTTCAGCTAGCATAGGAAAGGGCTTGTTGAAGCTGAATCCTAAACTCCAGTACAGTCCAATGAGGACCTACCATAGAACTTCTATCTTTAATCTGAAGTGTCACCTTTCTCATGAGCATATGAAATTGAAACACTCTGTTCAATCATGTGTTTGAAGGTGACTGTGGCAAAGTCTGATGCTCTGACACCCACTGAAATTGCAACTGCATTTCTACCTGAGATTGATTTTTCCAGCATGGGTATGAGCTCTGCCGGGACCTTTATAACTAATGATCAGATCAAAGACAATTCTAGTAGTTTTCCTTTGCCTACTACCATTGTGAAAGAAGGCTATTCCTGTTTAGTTGATTTATTCATTAAACAATTTTTACCTACCGATGCCAGACACTCAGCTAAAGACTCAAGAATTATCCACAGTCCTGCCCTTCAGGGATTCACAATCAGGAAGAGATGAGAAAGCAATCGATATGTTCAAAGTCTCAGGCAAAATTGAGCCCTGAGGCTCAGACAATGACCCACTTCAGTGCATTTGCCCATCAGACTGCCATCTGTCCCCTCGTGCTGCATTCTAAGCTTATGCCATCACTCCTTGTCGTGGCCGCTCTGGTCTCGAATGACCTTGGAGGCAGTCTGAAATCAAGCTCGGAAGGCTGCTTAGAAAAGTTACCAGTCTGCACTTTGTGCTTCAAATAGAATTTCACAAACCTCTAATTGTCTTTTCTAAGAAGGCTGCCTGAATGACTGCTGCCCAGCTTCTAGTGACTCCAAGTACAGATTTCCATTCAGTCCATGCAGGACACCTTAGGGTGCCCGGAACATGGGTGGCTGCTCCTAGTGGCACAGGATCATAATTAGCACCAGCCAAGCAATGTGCGAAACGTCTCAACCTCCTGCTCATCTCCGAGGCAGAAAATAGTCTCATCTTAACCTCAAGGGGCTCATCCGCAGAATTATCCCCCTTCCCCCAGCCCTCCTAAACAGAGCCTCTGGTGTCAGATTTTTCCCCCCTGCTTTTTGCAAACATAAGCAGTCCGCTGAAACAACAGCTATGACTCAGTTCCTAGCGAACGAACGCTGCTGCCCGAATTGATTTAGTCTGAGTTCAGATTTAGCACATAATCATGTTCAATTTGCTCCGCTGCACTGCCTAGAGATAAAAGGCTTGGGGGGTTGCGGGGAGAATAGCTTCAGCTTGTGTCAGTCTTGGTGGTGATGTCATTGCCGTGAGAGAGCTGCCGGCCGTTCCTTACTCCGCTGTGCAGCCTCAGACGCGGCGGGCTGTGAGCTGCAGGAGCAGCACAGGTGCTGAGCTCCTGCGAGCGCCAGGGCCAGGCAGTAGCCCCTGCTGTTCTGTTCACAGCAAACCCCCACCTAGAGGCTCCTTGCGTCCAGCACAACTCCAGGGGCCTAACTCTTTGTTGAAAATTCAGGAGGGGGAATGCCAGCCCCTAGCATGGACTGTGATGTCTCCACTCTTGTTGCCTGCGTGGTGGACATCGAGGTCTTTACCAATCAGGAGGTTAAGGTATGCACCCACAGTCTTCTTTCTGCTTGTTGCTGTTTCTGAAGCTGTTTGTTTCTGCCTGGGGGGTGGGGGGGGGCTGCAGGAAACTCGACTTTGGTCCATAGTTTCTGGGCTTCTGGCTCTGCACTAGAAATGCATGCGAGGAGTAATGCTATCTTAATTCGAGTAAGTTAGACGACCCATGGACCTCTGCCCCTTATGTTACTTGTGAATGTGAGAAGGTCTGTCATTGTCTGGTATTTTTTGTTTGTTTGTTTTGCCTTTTCTAGTTGGTGAACCCTAGTTTGGTCCTTTCACTGTAGAAATGTTTTTGTGGTCTCCTATCTATGGCAATGAGACTTGGCCAGTCCTTAATGAGAACAGGGGCTTTGTATTAGTAATGAAATGAAGAAAGCACAGATAATAAATACTTCATTTAGGAACACACACCCCCCCCCGCCCCAATTATGGGGCAATAACTCTGACCTGTCACATATTATGATGCGACGTGGTCTTCAAAGTGAACAAAAGCTGTTCTACAGATAGCAATTTCAATTTCTGCTACCGTGGAAATCGAAGTTAAAGAGCATCTGCCTAAATTTTCTTTGTCGGGCAAAGGAAGCACGTAATTTTTCCTGAGCAGTTTTTCATAAAGAAAGTTCAAGCAGAAATAATTTCACCTCTTAAGTCAGTGTTCCACAGGACGCGTTTGGTCCTCCCTGGCTGATGCCTGCATCCATAGTCTAATTATTCTGGGTAATTGCCCCCCCACACACACACACCATGGTCTTCATCCTCTTTTGTTCTTTATTTTGGTTTTATATCATGGAACGATTCTATACTTATAAAATGGGAGTTTCGATTTCTTCTCTCATGTTTAATATAAGAGCTAGAGGTTTTAATATAGAGTCTTCATATTTACACAGTTCTCTGTCACACACACACACACACACAAACACAAACACAGAAGACAGTTGCTCCTGGTATGAGGAGAGAAAGTAAAGAGGAATTAATTACATTATATAATCAAAGCCCACCCTTATTTTAGTCTTTAAAAAGACCTTGAATTCTTTCTAGTTGGGTTGCTGCTGCTCCCCAGGTAAAGATTTCTGTATTTGCCAATATAGCACATGGCTCTGTCATTCAAGATGTAGTTCTGAACACTCTCTTGAAGTCAGGAATCGGGTTTATTGTTGCTGCATATTTTAAATGTGTAGCCCTGTGTTTACCAATTCTCATGCCAATGTTAGGGAAGTGTCTACCACCTGTCACGTTGATGTTCAGAAAATAAGAATTGCTAGGCACTGCTTGTGGTTTGTTCTTCAATGGAAAGTGTGTGCAGAAATGAACTGTCCTGACACTTGTGCCTGCCATAAGCATTCCAGAAACTTCCAATTTAAAACCAATTTAGAGTCCACTTTGAGTCATCTTTCAGCAACTATGGGAACAAAATTAAATAGACATAGAGTAAAGCTCTATAGATCCTTCTGTCCTCAATGATTCTTTGTTGTTTATCTGCTTTCTTTAAGAATATTTATGACAATAAAAATTTGAGGGGGTCCAAGACTTGATAGAAAGAAATTTTCACGATAGAACTGCAACATGCCAGATACTGTGTTTATTCATAAACGAATTTAAAACATGCTTATATCTTGCATTATTTATGATTTGTAAAATAATCTACTTGTCCAATGGCCAGTATCTGAGTGAGAATGTTGAATGGAATTAGGAAAAACAAAGTTTTTATTCCATCTGGTTGTACTTGAATGGTTTGGATGATGTCCTGAAGAAAGTTGCACTTGAACTTGAAGATGGGTCCATTTTGATACAGAATGAGTGAGAACATGGGAGACAGGATTCCATTTTGTAGTCCAGTGAGTTAATGCATTTGACTGCAGTAGGATCTTTGAGAGAGATTGGAGGGGAAACAGAGGAAGAAAGTAGATCAAGGCCTGATTATGAAAGAGCTGATGTTGTGCAGTAGAAATTTATGAACTTTGGGGGAAGACTCCCATTAGAAAGATGTGTTATATTTCCTTACTACTAACTAGTCTCAACAATGAATTTGTTCCTCTGCAACAAATCACTTAAAATGTTTTCGTTTTTATCTAATTTATAATAAGGGTATAATACTAGTTCTTAACTCCCTGGCTTAATAGGAAATTAAATGAAATTATTCATTCAAGATAATTAACATAGTGCTGAACACATTAGTATTCAGTAAATGTTAGCTATTGCCCTCATTGTCATTGTCATTGTGATCTTTTCATACCATCTCTGAGGGTGATAAGTTACTTTTGCCAGTTAATTGAAATATCCTAACTCCAGCAGAGATTATAATGATGACCCAACATACAGAGTGTTTCCAGCAGAGAGAGAGAGAGAAAGAGAGACAGAGAGAGAGAGAGAGAGAGAGAGAGAGAGTATAGCAACTTAGAAAACATGGACCTTCCTCTTAATTGTTCAATAGAAAATACTATTGCTGTCATAAATTTTGTGCTTAATAAAATGAAGAAACATGAAAAATTAAATCAGCCTTTTTCTCAACAAATTTCTTTGTTGAGAAAAATCTGTATGCTTCTTGCTCAAAAGCGAGCATTACTTATTGTCATGATGAGAAGGGTCAAGGTCAAATTCTGTCACTGAACACAGTCTCCCCAAAGGTAAAGTTCATTCACTGCCAATAACAGACTCATAGTGGCCTGGAGTTTCTTTCTTTTCAGTCTTTGATACTTATTATCAGAAAGAAGGGAGGCATCTATTGAGGGTTTACCTTACCTAGTTGTATCTAGCTTCTTGATGTCAGGATTTTTGCATTTCATACCTTTCCTTCCTATTGTCGAACCCTTGGGAAATCAGCTTCATCAGTCTGAAACAACCAGACAACACTCATCAACAATGCATGGTTTATTTGAAGGGGTGGAGGCAAATGCAAATCCTGTGTCTTATGATGGCTTAGCCTCATCCTTCACAGTGGATCTTAGCTGAACACACTGTGAGGAGCCTTCAGAATCCAATTTCTTAAATTTTGTCAAGGCTACTAAGTAGTACCAAAGAGAGGAATAAATCAAACAAATAACATTCTGCTCTATTTGTTTTCTCCAAAATTTCATTGGTGGTGTTGTGAACTCGGCTATTACGGAGCAGTATTCAGAGAGTTAAAATTTGAATCTTTAATAAAAAGTGATACGATGAGCTGTAGAATTGGGGGGGATTGTGAATGTGAAGGGCTAATTTTTCTCCAAGATTATGCTCATATTTCTGAAAACAGTCTTCTCCCACAAGTAGCCAAACATTTGAAAAAATTAAAGACATTGATTGCTGAATAAATGAAATTTCCAGGTTGCTTTAGTGTAGTACTTCTTAAAAATAGATTGTTTGTTTGTATCCCTTGAAGAGTGTTTAAAACTTTTAACAATGCCAAGCACCATGCCTAGAACTTCTAACTTGGTTGGTCTGTGTGGAACTTGGGCATAGATGATACTATTTTTGGTATGATAAGAGCTTGAAGAAAAACAAAGCAGAATGAGAAGATCCCGTTTTGAAGGGGAAAGTACTATGGAAGCCCTGCAAGCTCCAATTTCCTAAATTTTAGAAAAGTGACTAGATCAACAGTATCAAAAAGAAGAAGGAATTAGGCAAATGAATTCCACCATGTTTGTCTTTCTCCAGAAATTCCATTGGCCATTTTTAAATAAGAGACCAGTGAAAGTATCTATAACAACTTGTTAAATATTATTGCTTCAATGTTATTTAGAGACAGGAAGTAAATGAGACAGCTATGTGTCCTAAGGGAAAAGGATTCTATAGATATAATAGTAGATGCAATAATGTGTTCTTACTAAGCTCCTGATTTAACCCATTTTAATCATTCATTCAGTGGGTGACCTACTGAGGCTGTCATTATCTTACTGCTGGCTCTGTGCTCAGGGATCACTCCTGATAGGGTTCAGGAGACTGTTTGGGATGCAGGGATCAAAGCTAGGTTGGCTACAAGACAAGAGACCTACAAGCTATACTGTTGCTAGGACCCCCGTTATTATATTATACCATCACTTATATAATTTTTGAGGGAGGATTGAACTATTTCTGTGTCTTTTCAGGGCATATTCCCAGCCCAGTGCTCGTGGGTCATTTCTAGTAGTGCTGGAGTATCATGGATTCTGGTAATAGAACTCAGAGCCTCACACATGCAAGATATGTGCTCAACCACTGAATTATAGCTGCGGTCCCATACTTTGTATTTTTGAGGATTCACCTTATAAAATAATTCATTTTAGAAATTATGGTTAACCTCATTTCTCCAATTCTCTCTTTTTGTTTTAGATCTCTTGACTCTTGCAGAAGAGAGAATTATAAACAGAAATTTGTTCCTCAAATATTTGTTCATGGCTTTGGAATCTTAGGGTTGCTGTAAGACTTATTTATCCTTCTAGAAGATCAGAGATTTTTCCTCTTGACTCATCCTATTTTTTTCTTCTCTGTTTTTGTGAAGATCTGAGTGGCCTTGGAAAAGTCTCTTAACTATTCTGGACATGTGGTATCTTGCTGAGAAAGAGTGCTTGATTATTTTGTGTATTTTTTCCTATTCACACAACAGTATGATATGACTAATAATCTTTGTTATGTGTGAATTTCACTCACACAAAAGACAAAAGAAAGCAATATATCATGGTTACTTAATACAAAGGATTCTCTGTTGTTCAAGTCACAAATTTCAAATTAGTTGTTATGTTTGAAAGAGTCACAGGAGAAGGGTTGAACAAAGTTTGTGTGATGTGTTTTTTACTTTGCTTTGAGGAGAGACAGCATAGGTGAATATGTGGGTATTGGGCTGATTTCAAAAATAAAGTGGGGCCCTTGTCTTGAGAGCTGGACAAATTGCTTGCCTATTTCATGAATGCTTTTTGAAAATGAACACTAGAGAGAGGAACTTGCTATGATTGTGACTTTATGTCTCTGCAGATGTCTAAACTTCTTTCTGAACTTCACAAACCATTGTGCTTACTTAATTACTAAAAGAGTTTGAGTAGTGCATAATTTAATTCTCAAAATCTGAAACTTTTTAGAGATTATTTATGGCAACTTCTAGGAAACAAAATGTTAACAGAAATGCTCATTATTAAGCAACTATTATGAGAAGTAATATTTGTTACATTTATCCTTCAGTTTAGTTCATGAAAACCAAGGGGAGTGGGAATGGGGTGACATGTTAGTAATAGCTTCTTACCTTCTAGCAAAACAAAAAAAATGTTTTTGTCTGATAACAAAATGAACTAGAATCAAGACCCTTTTGAAAATAAATGAACTGATGTAAAACTAAATATTAATTTGGATATTAATTCTAAAAGTGCTTTAAGAAACATATTCTTATGTATGTAGTATTAAGTATTTTCTTTTATCTGAAGAAGTAGTTGACTTCTTCCATAGAGTGGGAAGTGATCAAATGTAAGTGGTAGTTGCTCCCTGAGACACAGATTTTCGAGACACCTGAGAAAAACCAGCTACATTATTCCACTAATAGAATTCCTAAACATGAAAGTTAACTACAGAATGCTTATTTGAAGCACTCTGTTTAAAGGGTCTTGTTGGAACTTTAAACTAACTTGAGCGTCAATTTTGTTTTTTTAAAAAATCTAAAAACCCATTGTTCTCCTAAATACCCCTAGGATCCCAGTTTTTAATGTAAAATTCAGAGAGTTCCATGTGCATTCCACCTGTTAGAGTATGATTACCAACCACTTATAAAGGGCTTGCCAAGCTTACAATTAACAAGTAGAAAGAAAATGATACCTAGAACATTATTATTACTTTATAGGTTTAGGCAACAAGCTTAATGGACATTGCAATTTGTGGTACATAGGCCAGCTTTCCAAGGGAGATCATAAACTTTCCAACCCACGCATGGCCCAGAATTTACACTTTATGTAAAGGAGACTGTATCCCTCCACTGCTTTAGATCTAAACTGAATCAAACCAAGGCTTTTAAAACATTGAAGGATCAATCAGTCTTTTTCTTTTAAAATTTTTTTTTGCTGTGTTGGGGATCAAATCCAAAGTCTCACACACAGAGCCATAAGCTCTATCACTTAGTCACAGCCCAAGCCCTAAGAGATCATTTAACTGATTTTTTGAAGTAGGTAAAAACCTACACCCTCTGAATCTAGAAGGAAAAATTTATCTTAAAAGTATTTGAGTGCCAGAAGGCTAATACAGTGGGAATAGTGCTGACCTTGCATGCATCAACCTGGATTTTAATCCCTGGCACCCTGGATGATGGTGTGTATGGAGGAGGCCACACTTGTAGCATCATGGATACTAAGGAAGTTAGCCAAGGCCTTGAATGTGCAAGGCATGTGCTCTGCACTGAGGCCACATTCCAGGGGCTCTTCACCTATATTTCATCAGAGAAGGAAGTGCTACATTTTTATTAATTGGTAATTAAAATCATTTTTCTTTTATCAATCAATATAATTTTGTGGCAATTCTAGGCATAGCGGTGTTTTGGCTTTTATTTTAAAATGTGATTTAAAATTTAATTATTCCATACAGTTGCAGGGGAGAAGATATGTGCTGGGAAATGCAGCAGTTCAAAAAGAATGGACTCAGGGGCTGGAGCGAGAGTTCAGCGGGTAGAGTGTTTGCCTAGCACACACTAGCCAACCCCAGTTTGATCCCTGGCATCCTATATGGTCCTCCAAGCACCGCCAGGAGTAATTCCTGAGTACAGAGCCAGGAGTAACCCCTGTGTATCGCCAGGTGTGACCCAAGAAGCCAAAACAAAAACAATAGACTCATACCACAACCACTGATTATGGGATCCTTCTCCTCTCTCTTTCCTACCTAACCAGACACTTTCATAACTGGGTGAAGGGGAGTATTTTAGTAATTGTAGGGCAGTGGTAGTAAAATAATAACTCTGTTTTACTGAAATAATGATTTGGGACAGTGCTTTCTGAAATATAAAGAAGTTGGCTTTCTTATAGGAGAACATCAAAATAAGCAAGGCCACACAATTCATAATAGGTGACTGAAAGTGGAATTTGTGTTCATGATATAAGACAAGATCTGTTGGTGTATTATTATAGCCTGTAGAACTTCGAATAGGACTGATCTCATCTTCTGTGACTTCATTGCACCGTTAGGTATTGACTAATAAATCACCTTAGGCCACCTTTCCTAGAATTGGATACATAAGCCATGAGCAAACTTAATAATAGCAACAATATATTGAGCACTTACTGTTTGTCAAGCATTATACAAAGTGCTTTTATTCATTCATTCATTCATCAAATATGTATTGAGGCCATTTCATGTTCAAGGCCTCACACCAGTCTCTGGAGATACAGAGATTAATAGTCTGAGATGCAAATAGATGCAAAAGTCTATGCTCTGCCATTAGGCATTGCTACAATGCTTTCTTCCATGCAGTTTTGCTCGTCAAAAAAGAGATGCAGTTTTGACCTCTAAAAAGACTTCCTTGGGGCTGGAGCAATAGCACAGCAGGTAGGGCGTTTGCCTCACGCGCAGCCGACCTAGATTAGATTCCCAGCATCCCATATGGTCCCCCGAGCACCGCCAGGAGTAATTCCTGAGTGCATGAGCCAGGAGTAACTCCTG
>JAOXYA010000022.1:2767947-2778950 GCA_028565675.1 Sorex palustris | reverse complement strand
TGATATGCCAAACACAGTAACAACAAAGTCTCCAATGGAGACGTTACTGGGCCCGCTCGAGCAAATCAATGAACAACTGGAGGACAGTGATGGAGGTGAGTTTCCAAGTGTAAATATCCTGCCTCAGGAACACTGAATATACAGCAATATTCGGACGTAATCAGAAGTCATATTGTTTACTCCTGTCATTCTAAGTTAATCAAAGCAGTCCAACAGACTACAGAGAAAGATTAAACAACAGAACATGGTCTATCCTTCAGATATGGGGAGGCCATAGTCATTTAATAAAAGCTGTCAATTTCTTTAAAAATAAAATAGGATAAATAGATATTCTTCAGTTATCATAGTTGAAAAACAAAATTTTGCACAAATTAAACCATAGGAGAAAAATTCTCATATGAATATGGACTAGATATTACACAAATAAGAGGCCAGTTTGATTTTGTTTAGTTATCACTGATATATTTACTTCCATGCACCCTAAATTGTGCAATCACAAAAGGAGGTGAAATCCCGAGTTCAATGACTCAGAACATAGATCATCAGATGAAATAACTAATGAATAATACAAAAAGGAACAGAATTAAACATTCTAGTAAGTGGTTCATATGTCCTCAAAAGAATGATATCAGAGAACTTATTAAAAAAAACACTACAAGAGTTTCCTCCGTTAAAGGGAAGGAGGGCTCAAGATAGGAAAACAGAGAAATTTATGCACTGGGGAGACATTGGGTCAGAGGAAAGTCTCTTCATTTTTTCGGATGGAAACACAGGACTGCTGATTTGAACTGTGGGAATCGGCTGGCTCTCATCCACTCGTTGTTACTATTTACAACAGTGACTCCACCAAGGATAAGCTCTCGGCAATTATTCAGCTGCTTAATTCTTTATTATAGGGTACAACTGGATTAGTTCATCATATTGAAAACCAGAAATTACTGAGGAAGCAGCACCAGCTAAAATATATTACCTTAAATAGTGGCATTTGGCATCCAGGGAGGGCATTCTAAAGTATGTGATAGGGCTTATTTCAAGTATCCCAGTAATGTGCGTGTTACTCCCATTCTGCTGATGAGGAAAATTGAGACTTAGGAATGTAAATAAATAAATGCTCCTCACGAGTCGGTGATAAGGTGGGGTCTCCAGATACTGTTTTTAAGAAGTTTATTCTGGCAGGCAGAATAGTGACCAAGAAACTGAGAGTAAGAGCCAAAGCAATTGTATAGCAAGTAGGGAGTTTGCATCACACACAGTGGAGCGGGGTTCGATCCCTGGCATCCCATATGATTCCCCCAAACACCTCCAGGAGTGATTCCTGAGTTCAGAGCCAGGACTAACCCCTGAGCATGGCCAGGTGTGACTCAAAAAGCCAAAAAAAGAAAATGAGAGTATTCCGCATGTGGTGGTAACTGTGGATCGGTCATTACAAGCAAGGAGTGTGAAGGGAAAAAATCTTTTTTTTTTTGAAAAAATCTTTCTAAGCAACATCTAATAATGTTTTGTAACTGTCATGAATGAGAGAGAAGACTTAAGAACGACAGATTGATACTTTTGCACCTGCAAGACAGAAGAATGATAGACCCTCCCAGGGAAATATGATGTTTGGAAAGGAAACACAGACTGACAAGGGAAATAAATAATTCTATGATAGTTGTGTGAGTTATATAGGGATGTTAGTTGAGATGCAGGCATCAGATCAGGCCTGGGCGCATAGTTCCTGACAGAGCCAGGAATTGGGAGCTCATGCTACTCCGGAGAAAGAATCTTCTGAGACAGCCTCTGTCTCAGCCTATGTCTCTTAACTGCTGTTAAGGCACTTGCCTTGCAGGTGACTGACCAAGAATCAATCCCAGACAGATCATATAGTTCCCCTGGACACTATTGGAAGTGATCCCTGAGCACAGACACAGTAGTAAGCCCGGAAAACAACCAGGCCCAAAACATAACAGAATAGAACAAAAATCATCTTCTGAGAAATTGAGTCATAGGTGCTGGGGGCATGCGGGGTGGAGTGGGAGACCAAGCTTTAGCCTTGTGCTTGCTAGCATATTGTTTTATTATTCTTGAATAGGTCCACATCTATTTGTTGGACCACTCAACAGTCATACTCATCCTTAAGGTGGGGTGTTTAGGCCCCAAGGTTCTGGGAGCTCCCAGGGCTATACCTAGCTGTGTGGGGCTAGGGGAATGGCTGAGTGGTACCAGAGGCTCCAATCTGTGATGTACATGCTCCCCCACTTCAGTCCGCACTCCAACTCCTTAGGAAGCCCTTCAGTCTTTGATTTTTTAAAAAAATTTTATTTTGGTCACCATGACTTATAATATTAATGCAGTATTGATAGGATTTTTCACAGCAGATGATCCCAGCAACACACCTTTCACCATGTCAGCTTCCAGCCACTTTGTCCCAGTGCTCCCAGCCCTGCCATCCTGCCCTTCCATTCCCCTCCACCCCATAGTGACATGCTTCCTATTAAAGACCAGGACTCAGTTTCTGTTGCTTTTGAGTACTTATTGTTTCTTTACTATTTTACTTTATTCATCACATATGAATGGGACTGGAGCGATAGCATGGGGGCTACACCGATAGCACAGCGAGTAGGGTGTTTACCTTGCACGTGGCCGACCCAGGTTCAATTCTTCCGTTCCTCTCGGAGAGCCTGGCAAGCTTCTGAGCGTACCCCGCCCGCACAGCAGGGCCTGGCAAAGCTCCCCGTGCAATATTCGATATGCCAAAAACAGTAACAGAGATTTGTTGTCTCACAATGGAGACATTACTGGTGCCTGCTCGAGCAAATCGATGAACAACAGGAGGACAGTGCTACAGTGCTACATTACATACGAGAGAGATCTTTCTGCGTCTATTCCTCTCCTAACTTCACCCAGCACGATAGTCTGTAGATGCCTCCATTAGTCGAAAATGCACAACTTTGTCTTATTTTTTATAGTTGAGTAATATTTCATTATGAGTATGTTTTATATTATCTTTATCCAGTCATCTGTTATTGGATGCTTGGGCAGTTTCCGTATTTGGCTCTTGTGAATAGTACTGCAATGACCATAGATGCAAATGCCTTTCTCAAATAGAGTTTTTGGTCCACTGGGGTAAATGCCAAGAAATGGAATTGCTGGATCATATGAGAGATCAATTCCTTTTTTTTTTTTTTAGTAGTGCCAGTCTTTCCAAAAAGACCGGAACAGTTGACATTCCCACCAACAATGGTTGAGTTTTCCTTTTACGCCATATCTCCACCAGCACTGGTTGTTTTTAATCTTTGTGATATCTCTGATATTAAGTGGTATCTCATTGTTGTTTTGATTTTCATTTCCCTGATGATGAGTGATGCCAAAGATTTTTTCATATGTACTTTAGCTACCTAAATTATCTCTTCGAGAAAGTTTCTATTCATCTCTTCCCCCAATTTTTGACCATATTTTTTCTCTTGTAAAGTTCTAGCTGTGCCTTATATATCTTAGATATTAACCCATTGTCAGATAAGTAGTAGGGAAGTATTTTTCTCCCTTTCTTTGGGTGTGTTTCTATTCTTGTCATCATTTCTTTTGCCATGCACAGCTTCTTAGTTTGATGTAAGTCCCATTTGTTTTTGTTTCCTTTTGCTTGGCCAGTGACATAGAACCATTGAAGATGCCTCTAAATTCAATGTCATAGAGTTATACCTATGTCTTGCTCAACATTATCCATGGAATCCAGTCTGATACCAACTTTGATCTATTTTAAATTAACTTTTATGCATAATATTTGAAAGGGGTCTGAGTTCATTTTTTTACATGTGACTAATTAGTTTTCCAAGCACCATTTTATTGAAGATAAAATGAACAATTTTTGTCTAAACCATTTTCTTGCTCCATTTCATACTTTTTACTTTTTTGTTGAAGATTTAATATCCATTTACCTGCTGCTGTCTCTCTGTGCTTTCAAATCTTTTCCATCGACATGAATTTATCTCCCCCCCCTTTTTTTTTTTGCTTTTTGGGTCACACCCAGCCAATGCTCAGGGGTTACTCCTGGCTCTGCACTCAGGAATCACTCCTGGCGGTGCTTGGGGGACCATATGGGATGCTGGGAATCAAACCCGGGTCGGCCGCATGGAAGGCAAACACCCTCCCGCTGTGCTATTGCTCCAGCCCCGACATGAGTTTAGCCTTATTACTGTACCACACTGTTCTGATTGCTACAGTTGTATAGTATAATTTAAAATTGGGGAGAGAAAAGCCTCTCATCTTTTATCCTTAGTATTGTGTTGGCTATTCTAGGAGTTTCATTATTTCATATAAATTTCACCAGTGTTTTATCTGCATTTCACCAGTGTTTTATTGAGCTTTTCCAGGGAAAAGATGGAACACATAATTGGAGCTTTTCAAAATCAAAGACTGGGGCTGCATTAAATCCATATAATGCTTTGAGCAAGATTGCCTTTTTGACAACATGAATCCCTTCAATCCATGAGCAGGGAATGTGTTTCCATTTTCTTGTGTCCTCTTTTGGACACAAGAAAATGTTTGTTTAAAATGCCATGGCCACTTGACTTGAGAAAGAGAAAGCATTTGACAAGATTCTACAGTCAGTCATGATGAAAATTCTCAATAAAATGCGGTTGAAGGAACTTTTCTTAATACAAAGTCATTTGCTACAATCCCACAGTCACATCATACTCAGTAGTGAAAAACTAAAAGCCTTCTCACTATGATCAGGCGGAAGACAAAGCTGTCTACTCTTGCTACTCCTATTCAATAGAATATTGAAGTACTGGTAATAGCAATTAGGTAAGAAAGAGATATTAAGGGCATCCATAGTGAAAAAGAAGTTGAACTCTCACTTTTTGCAGATGATATGATACTTAGAAAAGACTATAATTAGAAAACCTTAAAGACTATAGAAAAGCTCCTAGAAATAATAGACATGTACAGGCTAAAGAATCAATGCACAGAAATCCGAGTATTTTCTATATGCAGATAATTAAAGAGAAGAGAGAAAATTGTTTAAAATACCATTTATAATTGTGCCTAAGAAAGTCAAGTACCTAAGGAATCAGTTTAGCCAAAAGGTGAAAGGTTTTCTTTTAACAAAGAAAACTATCAATCACTGCTCAAAAAAACAAAAGAGGATACAAGAATGAAAACATACTCCCTGTTCATGGATTGAAAAGATCCATATTGTCAAAAAAAGGCAGTCCTGCCCAAAGCATTATACAGATTTAATGCAGTCCCAGTCTTTGATTTTGAAAGGTATCAATCATGGGTTCCATCTTTTCCCTGGAAAAACTCGAGTAAGTACTTGTCCAAGGAGACTCTGAAGTTCAAAGAGGATTTCTCCTTCTTTCCATCCCCAAAAATTTCTAATGGGATGCTAAACAGGCTTAACTCTTCTTTAATGCACAATAGAGGCTTATAGCATTTCTCCACTCCTGTCTGTATTATACTCATTTTTACAAGCTGTGAATCATCACACTGATTATTTTAAAGACAATTCAGAAAGGGCCCACTCACAGCCCCTTATGCTAAAGGGAATATGATGGAGAACTTTCAGGGGTGCTGAACCAACACCACCCACTCAGTTTCCTGCTGTAATGCCAGACACACCTGTTCCCTCCCCCCCAACTCCCCCAAGTTCCTAGTAAGCTCAGGGACATAGCCTCATCACTCTGGAGAACTGGTTTTCCCCTAAAGGGCCCCTTCACTTCCTCTAGACTGGCATGAATCAGGGCCTCATCACCACCTGACTTCATTCCCTGCAGGAAGGAGGAGGAGGCAGGTCTTTGGCCTCTAGTGAATGACTAAAGGTGTCTGTCAGTTCTTAAGGTTTAAATGAGATTCATTTGGGACTCTGCACTAGAGGATACTGCATTTGCTCTTCTGTTTCAGAAGGGCACCCCGAACCATCTTTCCTTTCTGCCCCTAGGAGCAAGGACAGTTAGAGTCTAAACTCAAGGAACACAAGTGAGTTAGGCAACTCCCCAACTTGTCCTTTAAAAGCAAGGCTGCTCACATGATCCTTTTCACTGCTCAGGGGCTGGACCTGCCCACACCCCACACCCTGGGGAAGCAAACCTTGTCCATGACTGAGCCCTGTTGGTCCCCACACTGGGTGACAGCATTGACGTCAGCCCCTTGTGATGAGGAATTAGCTAACACCTAGGAGGAGAGAGAGACCCCCCAAACACAAAGCTTAATCTAGCAAGACCAAAAGTATTTCGATTTATTTTGAGGACTCTGCAGCAGTTAAGCTTCACTAGATTTTATAGTAAGAACATTTCCCAAAATAGAACACTGAAATGTCAGAGGGGATGGGGTTACAGTCCAGACAGTGTCTCTCCTCCCAAGCGGTTCGACACTGCAAGTTGTACGTGACTGTTACCCCTCACCCTCATCCTCCTGCCACTGACCTCTATGCTTACTGCACCCCAGAACAGCCAAGGAAAGATCTACTTTTGAGGCAGTAACTGCTTTGCGTCTGAAACAATGCTCTTTGTCCAAACCAGGCAAAGAAATCATGTGAGGAAAAGGTTAAGCTCGTTGTGTATATATTTCACGACAATTTAAAGAAAAAGCTAGCTTCTTTTCAACCACAGAGGAAAGAGGTCTGGTCAGTGTCCTGGGTTCCCTGCTGTTACCCTACACCCCATGCTCCATGATCTCCTGCTCCATCTGCTTTGAAAGATTCTCATGTTGCCTCTGCAGACCACCAGGGCTTCAGCATTGCCTCTCAGCCCACTTCCCAGTACATGCTGCTCTCCATCAAAATGCAAAACTGAAAAACATCCAAACTTCAAAGAAGAAATCTTCGGAAAACTCCAGTTCACTAAAAGAGAACCCAGGTTACTTTGATTATTCAGAAATAATTTCTTTCTGTCTCTTTTAAAGGATGCCTTCTCAAACTTGTAAAGTGTTTCTGAAGGAAAGAGAAATTTTACGAAGCTCTGGATATTGTGAACTCATTCCCTGTTTGCTATAGACCTGTAGAGACTAGCTGTTATCCCAGAAAATGAAGAAAGAAAATAAGATGGGAAGCACCTTGATGGGTTAGTGCTGAGGCTGGCAGTGGGATTCTTGTTGGTTGGTTTTTAATATCTCCACCTTCTTTTCCCTCTATTAATGTTATTATAATGACCAGGGGTCTCAGGCATTTCTGAGTGTCCTTCCCTCCTCTACCTGCTCCATTATCCATTTCTAATGAGAAGTGATGATGCAGAATGGAAGGACCTATCATTGTGATAGAGCAGAACTGTGCCCTCACGGGACCACAGACCCTTGCCCGCTACCTTGGTCCTGGAATAGTGGCTGCTGGACCCGAAACACTGAGTAGTCCTGGTGATGTGCAGGACCAAGTGGATATAACTCAATCAGAATGCATAGAATTGGGTTCCCAAACTGTTCAACTTTGTTGTCAATAAGCAGCTCCAGAAAGTTTTCAGCTGTTAACAAGCCACTACTAAAAACTGCTATTGGGACCAAAGAGATAGTACAGTGGGTAGGGCACTTGCCTTGCATATTTAACGTGGCTTCAATTCTTGATACTCTATAGGGTCCCCTGAGCCCCCCACCAGGAATGGTCCCTAAGCAGAAATGTGGGGGTAAGACCTAACACTTACCTAAGCACTGCCAGATTTGGCAAAAAAATAAATAAAATTCTCTTGACCTGTTCTGTCCATCCTTTAGCAGAGCCAGGGAAAACAGAGGCTAGGGGGAGGACTGGTCAGTGTTTGGAATCAACCACAAGTATGTGTGGGGTGGAGGGTAAGAGATATATAGAAGGAAACAGTATAAGAATAATAGCTGGAAATGATCACGTTGGAGAAGAACTGAGTGTTAAAGTAGGTAAAGGGATATGCCTCATAACCTTTCAGTATCTGCATTGCAAACCACAATGCCAAAAAGAAAGGGGGCGGGGAAGAGAGAGAGAGAGGAAAAGTTCCTGCTATAGAGGCAAGCTGGGGGGGGAGAGGGGGGTGATGGGGCAGAAACTGGGAACATTGGTGCTGAAAAAATGTACACTGTGGAGGTATGGGTATTGGGACACTGTATGACTGAAATCTAATAATGAACAGCTTTGTAAGTGTCTATCTCACAGTGATAAAATTTAAAAAATATTTAATTAGCATGTTGAAGAAGGTCCAAGAAAGATCTCTCTGACCCTTATTAGAAGAGTAACACTCATGCAGGGTATGACTATAGTCATTTACCATATAAAAATATAATAATCCAAAACTCTATTGCCTCATTTCTATTAGAACGCCGAGATCCAGGTTTGAACACAGCCATACTCCCTTGTAAGGTGCTGTTGATGGATCTGTTCCAGCCCAATGCCTGAGTTTCCTATAGTTTCTTGGATTATGGTAGAAGGATTTCAATCTGCATGTAGTCTCATCTCTATGTCCTGGTTTCCCATTTTTACAAGAATGCCAGTCATTTTGACGAAAGCTTATATTCATGACCTGATCTTAAGTTGATCCTCTGCATAAATCCTATTTCTAAATAAGAGTAATGGTAATTGGGACTTTAGTACCTTTTATGACAGAGACGATTCAACTCCGAACAATAGCTGACAATGAATAGTTACGTCCTTGCCCCATCACTGAGACACGCTTTGTTGCCTATTGCATTATCAGAGCTCCTCATTCCGTAAATGTCAGCAACCATTGTACCTGGCAATCTCTTGTTTTCACCACTGATACTTATGGTTCTTTTGCTCTAGAACTGACAATACTTGCTCTTTCCATCCAGTCAAGCATCTAGGCATCTTCCACCATGGACAGAGGATGATTGGAACACTTCTGGGCTTAGTGTCTGACTTTGATCTTGGAGGGAGGAAAGAATTTAGGGGACTCTCAGGAAAAATGAGACTCTGTAAAATAAAGGTAGCTGGCCTGGTTAATATGAAAGTGTATCTCTTGTAATTAGGGGCAACATAAAACCAGTTTGACCAAAACAAATAGTGAATGGATGGAAGTAATGTTGTAAAATATTGGTGAGAATTGGTTCAGCGTTTTCTATCACAGTCTAAGAAATTAGCACTTGATCTAATGAGACCTACGGAACGACTGAGCTGGAGAATATTGGAAGTCATTGTTTTTATGTTTTCCTGTTGATGATGAAGAAGGAAAGAAGGAGTATGCAATTAGAATGTCAACAGTGACTCACTGTGATATAACATGCTGCTTCTTGTTTCATCGTAACACCATTAGGTTCTTGAGAAGGAACAATTTTTTTTTACGGTGCTTTGCAGTCATTCGGCCCAATAATTGGGCACATCATGAGAGATGCCCAGCAAGTGTTTCCTGAAGTGAAACTAAGTCAACTAGGAAGCCACTTGACTAACAGTGATTTGACACTGTGAGGAAGTATTCAAGAATGATGGACTCTCAGGACTAGGGAGTGTAGGAAGAACCTTAATAGTCATCTAACCCAGTTACTCAGGAACCACTGCAAATCCCAGGCATTCCTTGATTCCACTTTATGCCCCTGGGGTCAGGTCTTGGTCTTAGAAAAATACAGCTGGGAGAGAACTTAGAGACTGCCTTATTCAAAATATAAAGTACCCTGATTGGTCCAAGGTTACTCAGTAATAGACAGCGCTTCTGGGAAGTAGAAATAAAAGTGACAGCTGCCAGATTCTTTCGGTCTTCACCCAGGTTCTCTGGAGAGAAGGACTTTGAATGCTGAGAACTGAGGGAGGTAAGTTGGCTTATTCAGGGGTGTTGAGTTGATAAGAACTGAGATACGACGAGAGCTCAGTCTCATCCCATTTTCCAGTGTCCATCTTTATCCCTGAGTGAGATATCCCAGCTTTCCTAGGACACTGTAAAATATTCTCAGTTGGCAAACCTCGTGGAAGAAAACTCTTCCGAAGTTTCTCCTCCTCTGACTCCCTCTTCTGCTTTTTCTTCTTGATTTTCAGGAGAGAAGTATGAGCTCCATGCAGGGACTGAGTCCACCCCAAGTGTTGTCGTGCATGTGTGTGACAGTGACATAGAGGAAGAAGAGGATCCAAAGACTTCCCCAAAGCCAAAAATCATCCAAACCAGGCGTCCCGGCCTGCCACCCTCTGTGTCCAACTGAGCTCGCCACTCCGCCTCGAGGATATCTGTCTCCTCTTTATCATGCTTTTATTTCCCCCTCCTGTTGTTTGTCAGAAAAAAAATGCCTTTAAATCCCTGGGTGTTTGGTTGTTTGAGATTCCTTCCTTGTAATCAAGCCTCTCGGACAAAAGGGCTAGGAAAAGGTGATACGTTTCCTGATCATATCATACCCATCAAGTATAATCCATTATTTAGAAAGTTCTAGAGAAAAAAAAGGTAGTATTTTCTTATAAGCAATCGGTACAGCCTATATCTTCATTCTCTCATGTTGATCCAAGCCAGAGACATCCGTAACAAATAGCACCTGTGTTGTCTGTGAGCTGTTTCAGTCCCAGTTCTGACTGTGCGCTGTTTTTTCCTGGCCACTTCAGTAGGACCATAAGTAAACTTGACTTTGACTGCATGAGATACCCCTATCTGGTCTCACTCAGTCCTCTGCATCCCAACATTCCCAGGATATGCATGATCACCAGCATTTATTTTCATGATTTGAGGATGTACTATAACTCACAGATAGTCAGCATCCAGCCATGTCCTATCTAGGGTAGGAAAATTATCAGTATCATCCAGCTGAAGAAGTCTGGGTCTATTCACCATTTTGAGTCAATACTCCATAGTTCTGGTAAAATTCCTGGAGGCAAAACTGAGCTTGGCCCCAAAGATATTCCTTAGTAGATTTTGAACATCATTTCCATCTAGAACTTTCCCAGCCTCGTTGGGGAGGCTTGTCCAGGGTGACAGAGAGCGACTTCAGACGAACCTATTTATTACAAAAGTTTCATGGTGTCTGAACGATTGTTTATTCCTCTTTGTATATTTGTACAAATGTTTCAGCTGTGCTTTTAAAATCTGGATGTTTTTTATTTAGTGATTGTTCAGCTGTTAACTGCTTAAAAGCATAATATG
>JAOXYA010000022.1:2717136-2727464 GCA_028565675.1 Sorex palustris | reverse complement strand
GGAGAGAGACCTGCTCGGGCGGTGAGCAGTGCTCGGAGCTTGCTGTCTACAGAGGCCAGGCCTGCTCTTCCTCCTCCTCCTCCTCCTCCTCCTCGCCCCCCACCCCCTGTCTTCTCTTCTCCCCCTTCTCCTCCTCTTCCTCTTCTTCTTTTCCCCTCCTTCTCCGCCTTCCCTCAAACATCTTCTAGGCCTCCCAGGCGCGGGCGGTGCGGGGCCGGCCGGGTGGCAGGGCGGGGACCCGGGGATCGCTGGGTGCCGCCCCCGCCCCCGCCCGGGCTGACCCCGCCCCCGGCCGCTGGCTATTTTGGGCGCGTTGGCCGCGTCTGCGGGATCGCTGTCCGGCTCCGGTGACACCTCCTTGCGGCCCAGCACTTGTTGCTCCCTGGACCTCCCGGCACCGGCGCGCCCCCGCCCACCGGAGCCCACCTGGCTCCCGGCTCGTTGCCTGTCCCCTCCGGGCTTCTTTTCATGCAACCACTCGGGACACCGACCTCCGAGGCACCGCTGTCCCGGGCTTGAGAAATCGATTATTATATAGACATTTAAAAAAGAAAAAAGAGAGAAACCAACCAACGGGTCGCCGAGAGCAGCCAGGAGCGCAGAGCGCTGGCCCTTGCGCCGCAGAGGTGGCGCCTCCACGGCAGGGCACCGGGGCCCCGGGCGCCGACGGCGTGATGGACTCGGCGGCGACTAACGGGGAGGACAGGGACCCCGAGATCGAACTCTTCGTCAAGGTAGGTGGGCAGCGCCCCCGCCGGCCGGCTGCACCTGCTGCGTGGCCAGCGCGTCTCACCTGCTGGCTGGCTCACGTGTCCCCGCACCCCGCGCCGCTGGGACGCGCGGCCCGCCCAGCCCTGGCGGCCCCGGGATGGCCTTTCTGCAGGCCAGAGCCTCGCCTCGCTAGGGTAGCGGGGCCGGATGGACTCAGGTGCGACCTGGCAGGTGTCTGTCTTCAGCGAGAGGATTCAGGCAGCTTGGCAACCCCCCTGCAAGACGGACGGGGCTTGGGGCTCACCTGTCCTGCCCCCTGTGCCACGCAAGGGTTCGTTTGTTCTGGAGACGGCTTCAGGGAGATGGCACGAAACGGGATCTGTCAACCCTTCTGCTATAATGAGGGGCTGAGGGGGTCGGAGGGAAAGGAATTGGGGGGGGGGGGCGAGAAAAGGAACGTTCAGAGCATTGGCAAAGCAAAAACACTACTTAGAGACCTCTTTCTGGCTTTGAAGCTCAGAGCTAATCAAAGGAATCCAGGAGGGAACAAACGTTTTCTTGCCTTGAGACCTGCATCAAACAGCTTCATTCAGGGACTTGGTTACTGTCATCCGAAATCGTGGTTGTATAGCAGGGTAGCAGGAAATGTAAAGGGTTCATTTGGCCAAAGGGAAACTTTCTTGTCAACCTGTGACCCTCGGGAATACAGGGGCTCAGGGAAAAAATTCAGTTAAGTCCCTGCTCCCTGGACAGAAAGTCTAATGAGAAATCAGGTTACCCTTCCTTCGCAGCCCTTAGGAGGGAGATGGGAGATGAGGCAGCCTCCCCAGTGAGACTGCTAGTGTAAAGTGAAAGAAACATTTGATCAGCCCCTCCTGCCACTGAGCCACTGGAGGCAGGAAACCTGAGGCTCAGGAGAGTGGCCTCCAAGTGGTGCCGAGTGAGTCACCAGGACTTGGGCAGCCGCAGGGAGCCTGAGCCCCTGGACCTTTCATAAGGAGTCATGGGACCTTGGCGAACCAAAGGCCACCTGACTAAATTTCAAAGACAGTCTCTATAACTTTGAAGATGCTATTTTGTCCAAGCGCTTCTTACCTACAGTGCTAATGAAACAAATAGCAAGATTTTTGCAAAGAAAAAAAAGTATAAGGTGTATATAAACTATGATCATAATTCTTTAGTATCTAATGCCTTTTGAAGCCTGAATACACAATAAATCGGGGCCAGAGAGAGATAGAGAGAGACGGATACAGAGAGAGAGAGTGAGAGACAGAGAGAGAGTTCTAGTGGGTTGGAGTGCTTTGCATGCAGGAGGCCTGGATTTGATCCCTGGCACTCAGAACCCCTTGCTTTTCCAAGCATAGATCTCGGAGTAGCCTCTGAGCACTGTGAGTTTTTATCCAAACCTAAAACTGATGATGATAATAGTAATAATAATAATAATGATGATGATGATAAATGATCAGCTGTGACTTATTTTACTCTTGAAATGTCATCTGTCCTAGTTGGCCAAGCCAACCGCAAAGGTTTGCTCAAGTTCTTCAGCTGGGTTTTCCATTCTTTGTTGGTTTGTTTGAAAATTATCCACAGAAATGACACCTGTGATTTTGCAACACTTGCTTTTCTCATTTGTTTCTCTTCCTTAAAAATAATGTGACTTCTGTGACCCCCCATCTGGTTTTCAGGACCCCACCCAGCTAATGAAAGTGATCATGCACACACCCCTCCTGCCAAGGTTTGTAAAGGGTGTCTTGAACCTCAGCTTCCAGGCCTGAGGCCCAGAGAATGAATAGGGAAAGCTTCAACAAAGCCAGGAGTTCTCTGTTCTTGAAGAAAGCTATTCTGGGCTTTCTCAGATTCCCTGAGAGCAGGTAGTTTCAGTGTCAAGTTCCTGGAAGATATTTGAAACAAATTGACTCTTTAGAAGCAAAGGAGCCCTTTGCCCCACTACTCAGTGTGGAAACCAATTCTATGGGCATCTTGGAATTCCAGGTTGGCAGCTTATAGGTTTTTCTCCACTTACATAAAAAGCTTATTATACGGTCTGCATATCCCCTTCACCCCCAACCATCTCACACACCCTAAAGAGTTCTAAAATGCCTGTGCTATCATTTTTCTCCCTGAAGAAAGACAACTTGAGAGAGAGACAGAGACAGAAAGAGAGAGAGAAAGATAGAGATAGAGACAGAGAGAAAGAGAGTGTGATATTGTGACAGAGAGACAGACACAGACATAGAGAGTAGCCTTCATGGTTAATTCAAAACCAGATTGATGAGGGAACAAAAACTTTTAGAGAAAAGCTTTTTTCATTCCACAACTCACCCTTACCCTCTATTCACCACCCCACCCCCACCCCCTGCCCCATCCAACGTGAGTTTTGAGTTCTTGGGTATAATCATTACTCACAGGGACAAGGAAAGGATGGAGATACTGTGAAATCAAGAAGGTGTCTTGGCTTTGACCTGTCTTATTTTAAGGAGGGGATGTCCTCATTTACCAAACTTTGATGTTTCTTAGCCTATGATTTCCTTAGAAAGAAAGGCCTTCTAATCAAGGGCATTAGGCAGCTAAAACAATTTCCAAAGAGAGGTTAATTTCTAGGAAGGCTCTAAGAAGACCAAGCCCACCCAGTAATAGTTGTGACATTTGTAATTTTTACCAGATTACTGACCCCACTCCACCCGACCCTGGCTTGTCACCCAGATATGTCATTAGAATCCTTGGCCACTCAGGAGTTGCAAGGACATCTGATTCTGTTGACATAAATTAGAAGTCCTAATCTGTTATTATTACCACTGCTGCTGATAGTTACAAGAAGAAATGACAGCATTTGGGACTTATGAAACATCCTAACACCTCATCTCATCTGATCCACAGTATCTTTGTTCCTGAGTCTTGGTCATTGTTATGAAAAATGAAGAAAACAAGTCCAAGTGACTCACTGGGATCTCATGAGTCTTAACGCTGTCAGAACACTCCGTGAGCTGCAGTTTACTCTCCTTGTAACAGCATCCTCAGAAAATCAGAATGATGATTAGTCTTATTTTTTAGTTGAACTGCATTTATCAGAGAGCATGTGTCGAAGTAGACTGGATCCGGGTCTCCAGTTCAGCAGTTTGGATTCTGCAATTCTTTCTATTTTTTCCTAATATCTTTATGTCAGGCCTTGAGCTCTTTTTTGTCAAGGGAGGGTTCTCAAGATGATAATTTTTGGTAGCTTCCTACTTCCTTCTATGTATTCATAGGATGTCAAAGAACCTACTCATTCCTGTCTCTGCTCCAAGTATAGAGCATTTAAAAAAATCCTTTGCCTTAGTGTTTTTAGTTTCTTCATCTAGAATAAGAAAGATTTGACTTACTTTGTTTTTTGGGGACACACTTGGTGATTCTCAGGGCTTACTCTGGTACTCTAGCTCCATGCTTAGAGATCACTTCTAGCAATGCTGGAGGGCCATATTACATTCTTTGTTGGGCCATATTACATTCTTCCTTAAAAATAATATGAACCGGGGTCAATTGCATATAAAGCAAGTGCCTTAATCCCGGTACTTCCTCTCCATAGAATAAGAATGCTTTGTGTAGATAAGCTTTTATTTGAATGTTCCATGATAATCTATGGATGGGACAGAGGTTTGGAAGCACATGGCCTACATTCAAGTATTATCTCTGCCTCTCATTAACAAATTCCTTCTCTGAGCCTTTATAACTCTCTAAATAATAGGTATTATGGTGCATAGTTACTAGACCTTTGGCATGGGCATGATATGTCATATGCTTTTGTCAAGGGGTACAACCAAATTCCTGACACTTACACAGTGTTACATATCAATGTTATACCAGTTAAATATGAAATCAATAAAATAAAAACAAACATGTTTCCAAACAAAATAATCAGGCAATTTCTTGTCTGAATTAAGACTCTTGGTTTAAGAGTGAAAAGAAGATTACTACCAGTAATTAATCTGGGGCAACAGATATAGTCCAAGATTGTTAAGGACCAAGAAACAAATGCACTTCCCTTCCCCATTTATGTAAATGATGTTCCACACATTTGCTGTGAGCATTTCACAGAAACAAGTTGTGATGGCCCTTTGTAAAGTAAATATTGTTATAAATACCTTCACTTCAATATGATACATGTCCCACATCAGATAGAGCTGGTTTTGATTTGCAAGTCCCTGATTTGACTTAAGGTGCAAAGGCATGTCTATTTTTTCACTGATAGGACTGTTTTGAGAATAAATATATATTATATGCCTCTTGGACTTTGATCAGAGAGGGAAGACAACAGATTAGAGAATGAATTTTGACTACAATTGATTGAAAGAGAAAAGAGTAAGGCAGTAAAGGTGAGGTGGAAAGTGATTTGGAAAGACAAATAAAGGATGTACTAAGTTCATTTGATCATATTTCTTCTCTCTGTATTGACTCCTCTGCACTCCTTCCCACACCTAGACTTCAGATGTAAGTGAAGATAATGGTGGGATAACCTGTTCTGAATATCTCCCAAAGCAGGGGCATGAGTTTTAGTAGTAATTCAACCTCAGCAACATATTCAAATATTTTATAATGCTAGATGCTAAGTTGGTATTTAGGTTGGCCAGTTAAAGCAGAGTCTTTGTAGACAGGATCCAAAATTAACATCTTTTGACTCCATCTTGAGGGGACTTCAGCTTGTAGCTCTAGGGGATTCATTGAGTCATAATCAGAGAGGGGTCTTGACAGTCTGCTACAGCTGACCTGGGTAGTGTGGTAGTGGGGCTTCAAGTTCAGAACTTCTCGTAGTCCCAGGAAATGTTGGCTCTGAGTATGCTGTTGACCTACTGCTTGAACAGATGTTGACAGATTCTAAAGTCCTTCCCCAGGACTCTAGAAGAGTTAGGGCTTGGATTGTTCTAGTCAAATAACCATCGATTCAGCAAGGGAAAATAAAAGAATCCTGCTAATTGTCTGATAGAAAGGACTAATCATTTCATTTACTAGGTGATCCTGGCAGTGGTGCAGGGCATGAGTTGAATCACACTGACCCGTGGTGTGGTCATCTGACTTCCAATAGAGACAGGAGGAAATCTGGTGACCTTCCCTTTATGAGCCCAGGAGGTGACCAACCACCCATTGCCAGATTTTCTCAGAAGCTCTTCTAAACTCAGGCTCATTTGGTTTTGATGTCCCCTTCATCTCAATAAAAGACTATTCTGTCCCACTGGATCTGGAGTTTGTTCTGCAGTCAATAAGTCAATACACAAATTCAGCTGCCCTGTTATGTCGTCAGTGTCTTTTCCTGCTAACTTGTATCCGTGGGAGTGTTGGAGTCAAAGATCAACAGATGCACATTTCAGGAGCTGTGGCAGGTGGTGGGATGAGCAGTGGGGACTCTGACACTGGTACCTGTTTACCTGCTGACTTGTGTTATTTTTCTGGTATCTGTGGGATCTCTCCACCTAGGGTAAAGTGTCCATCCATTTAGCGAGTCAGGTAAAAGATTTTCAGTTTGGATTCCTTTGAGTTCCAGAGATGGGCATTATCTTAGCAAGGGCAGCCAGTCCACTGAAAGTGTGACTTTGAGCGTCAGACTGTTACTCACTGTGTATTATGACAGGTTGCTTGACTTCTTTGGTTGCTTTGTACTTTCCTTACCAGTGCCTAGCTGCTGATGACACTGCATGGTCTATGAATAGATGTGACCATTACATAAGATGCAAGGGAGAATTGAAGCCTCCTTTGTAGGTGCAGTTGAGCCAAATAGAAGTCAGGCCCTGGCGATTGTCTACTTTGATGTACCCAAGATGCCCCAAGTCCTAGACTCAATCGTGATTGTTCTAGTCTCATATCTGGAGCCAGTGTGCAAGTCATTCAGAGCTGGAGCATAGGATTCTATCATTCTGAATGTGCTTCCTCTGGTAGGGATGATGATAGGCATGGAGCTGGAGGCTCCAAGAAGACAGTACCTGGAGTAAGGTGGCAGGCCTGATGGTAGGTGAGGTGCAGTTCACAGAGTACAATTTCTTCAAGATCAGGAAATGTTGATTCTTCCTGTTAATTGTTCTGTCCTCCAAGGGAGCTCCCTGTGTTGGGCCGGAATGCGTCAACCTCCCCTGGGGTGTAGTGCCAGCTGAATGGATCAGTGCTTCATGGGTGTTATACTTTTCCCATCAAAGGACTCACCCGAAAGTTTGATTCTTTGTTGAGAAAGAAAGCTCTGGAATCTGGGTTCATTGTTCCCATAAATGGCCTGGACTCTGTAGACTTTCTCACCTTGTCCTCAGTAACCCGCAATGTGGCAGATTACTGCTACTCTGCTGGAAAACATATGCTATGTTTGCATGTACTATCTATCTCGACTGTGTGGAAAACATAGTTAGCCCTTGATATTTGAGATCTTTTAAAACCGTTACCCAGGAGATTTCCTCAGTTATCTTTGTCAGGAAGGGTGGAGTTGCAGAAATCCTGAAAGAGCAAAGTGGTTTACATTGGTTTCCTGAAGAGGTGAGTCAGTGAAAGGCTTCTCTCCACCCTGGGTCTATGACCTCCTCTCAGCATAGTATGTATGTTGTAGGGGATCAGAAATTTCCCTGCCATCTCTCTGAGCATCCCCTTTGGAAATTAGTGTATTGTTTTTTTGAGGAGTATCTTAGTTCTGAGATATGACGTTCCTTAAGGATAAGTAAGATAGTGTGCTGTCAGAAAGAAAATGAATTATTTCTGGGTGAAAAAATGGAATTTTTAACTTCCAAACATACCCTCTTGTCCTGATGTTCTGAGAGAATTCTTTGAATTTTATTTATTGAAAGGTCTCCTGGTGAACAGTGAATAGGTCTAAAAGGCTCAGCTTTGTTGGCATGTAAGGGACACTGCAAAATCCCTTAAATTGGATTTTCTTATGTCCTACCTCTAGAGATTCAGATTCCGATTCTGATTCAGGATTTGATAGCAGATAAATGGTTTTTGCACTCTTGTAATTCATAGGGAAGTTGCTGGAAGTTTCCACACTAGATAGGACCTTGATTTGTTCTCTGTTTAGAAAAAAATCGTATATCCAATGGGTGTTAAGGATACTTGTATTACAGCAACAGCTCTGTCAAATATATTCAGTTTTGTAGCTTTTCTTAAGGCCAACTTTCCTCTTCACAAATAGGAATCCATGATCACAAAAATCACAGAATTTTTGATTTGGAGAAGCTTCTCAACATCCTTTTACCTACTTCTTTGATAAATTCACAGTATAATATTTTGGAAGATATGCTATATCAATTTAAGGAAATGAATTGAGCTAAAATGGTTGTTTACCATTGCTTTTAAGGCTGTTAGAATAAAGGGAGCCTTGAGGCAGAGGCCAAGATGGAAGACACTCAGTATTGCTACCAGGGTAATGAAATAAGTTCAAACCAGGGTTGACAGAAGAATATGATGGAAGGGGTGATACTAGTATATATTTGGGCACATTCCATCGGAGAAGCCTGTAAAAATATAGGAAGGATGCTGAAATTTAAGATTAAGGGATTACAAGGATTAACTGTTTCCTATTTTGGGGCTGGTGGTACCGTTAGTATACCTGTCTGTTATTATCTACAATTTGACAAACTGAATGCTAATAAACAAATTGAGCTTGCTGTTTAGGGTTTCGTGTGTGTGTGTGTGTGTGTATGTGTGTGTGTATTGTGGGTGCTATCAGGAAACTAGGGTGGAATCTTCCCAGCAGTGCTTGAGAGCCTGGGGGTCACTCCCAGTATTACTCACCATGTAATGCCTCCAATCCTTTGAGCTATTTCCTACCCTAAAGTTTCTATCACACTGAAACCCCATGAATTTATGATAGAAACAGACTTATTGGCCCAGAGAGATAGTACAGCATGTAAGACAATTGCCTTGTCTGTGCCTGACCTCCGATTCAATGGCCACATATGGTCCCCCCAAGCCCTGTCAGGTATGATCCATGAGCAGAGAGCAAGGAATAAGCCTCAGTAGGCATAAATGGGTGCCGCCAACTCTCCCTCTCCCCCAAAGAAAAGAAACAGTGCTACTGAAGAAAAGACTCATTCTATTGGCTTTATGATTGTTTTGTTTGAGATGATGAGAGGACAGTGCAGTGCAGTTGTCCATTAGAGTGCTGGTAAATCAGAAATAAGAACACAGGAAGTTCAAGGCTGGGGATGTGGAGCTGTCTGTTGAGAGCTATAGTTGGAGCACTTTTCCTGGCAGAAGGAAGAAATCAAGATTGTTCTATAGGAAATATCCAAAAGAGAGGGAGGAATGAGCCCCAAGAGGAGTCAGCAGAGGCAACAGATAGACAATAAGAGAGGTAGAAAATAAGAGTAATGTCCTAAAGAAAGCCATTACCTAAACAGTGACTCATCATGTAGAGGCAAAAAATGTCAGGATGTGATCCAGAAGAACTAAGAGTTCTGTTTGGCTGTGACAAAGAAGGTGTGATGGGATATGTGAAAGGTGAACAAAAGTCTGAGAGAGCTCATTAAGCACTTCTCATGGCACTCTGCAAAATTTGGACTTTTATTTATAAATAGGAGATGGCTTGTATGCTGCCTTCCTGTGGGGCTATTATAGTTTGAAAAGGAAAGTGCTTACTTGAACTAAAGATGGTGTTCCTGGCTCTTTTGCTGCAGAGAGGCATTTTTCTTTTGCTTTTTTTGAGTCACACCTGGCGATGCACAGGGGCTGTTCCTGGCTTACGCACTCAGAAATTACTCCTGGCGGTGCTCAGGGGACCATATGGGATGCTAGGAATTCAACCTGGGTCGGTCGTGTGCAAGGCAGATGTGCTATTGCTCCAGCCCCATCAAAGAGGCATTTTGAGGGGGGTGTTCTTCCCAAAGTTGGGTCACTCCAGGGCTGTGACATGTACAAGTTCATGATCTTTCTCGAGCACCTGGGTCAACCTCTAAGGACCTTAAGATAACATTGTCCACTTCTTTTTAAGACAGTTTTATGGTAAAGGGAAGAGAAACAGGTTGAAGATTTGGAGGGACAAAAGGGGAAAGAGAGGAGCATGTTTGGTAAATGAAGTCCAGTTGGTAACCTGTTACCTGGAATGAAGAGGAAATAAGAACCGTGTCCTGACTCCCATCTCTTAAAAATCCAATTGGGGAGGTTGGCATGGCAACAGATAAAGGATTCTGATTCAGGCCCAGGCTGGTCTCCCCTCGTTGCACGCCTCTGCTTCCTGATGCTGACAGCGAGCAGATACCCAATAAATATAGCAGGTGGGGCAGGGAAAGACAATCTCTGCTGCCTCTTATTCATTTTAGCTTGTGGATTCTTTGGGATTTTATAGTCAAATCCCAAATCCTCAGATTCATAGTGACCTGGTAACTTGACTTAGAAACCAAATAATGCATCTATCTATGGTCCTTATCATAAACTTCTCCTTTTTCCTAACAGGATTAAGGTTTCTGGGTAGGGCTGCACCCCAGGATAGGAGGGAGAGGAATGGCATGAGGTGAAAGTGATGTAACAGCTCTTGATCTGGGTACTGAGAGGATCTGGCAGGGTTCAAAGAATATAAGAAACACAAAACCACCTTCATAGAGTTTTCACAGCCACCACGGTGCCCTCTGGACCCAGTGCTGCCGAGCAGACCCAGGAGGGCCTCACTGGGAAGC
>JAOXYA010000022.1:2681898-2693450 GCA_028565675.1 Sorex palustris | reverse complement strand
TTGATCATCGATTTGCTCGAGCGGGCCCAGTAACATCTCCATTGGAGATTTTGTTGTTACTGTGTCTGGCATATCGGGGACAAGTGGGTTCATCCATACCCAGTGGTTCTCAGGGCTTACTCTCAGCTCAGGGAGTAATCTGGGATAAAGAATCACTTCTAGTGGTGCGTCAGAGACCATATGCAGTGTCAGGGGTGGAACCTGGATGAGTTGCATGCAAACCAGTTGCTTTAACCTCTGTATAGTTCTCCAACTCTGGAAATTACTTAAAAACTTGATGTTTCTTCAATCCATTTAGAAGTAAATATGGATTTACATTGTTAATATTAAAAAAAGAAAAACATTCCCACAGCTTTGGGGAGTCTACTGAGAAGTGTAAATGTAATGAGTTGAAGTAGGCAAGCACTCATTATTGCTTTGTGTGTGTGCTCCCTTTTTCTTATCCATCCCACAGAAGGCCAAAATTCCTGAGTAAAGACATTTTTGAATGCCCTATGCAATTTTCTCCAGTTGGTAGTTGTTTTGTATTTTTTGGTAAGAGTAGTATAAATGGAGAGGTTGTATTAACATTGAAGGTCAAGTATTAGAACGAAGTAGGTGCTGATTAAAATCTTGAATCTGCTGACTAATCTAAAAGGAGATGGGATTAAAGTCTGATGTATTTGTACTCATGACATATTCATAAAGCAAGGACCAGTGGGTGGAGGAAGGGAAACGACAGAGGAACATCTTGTCTATGAATAACCAAAGAAAAACATTTCTAATTATGGAACTATCCTCAGATTGGATGGCTTTGAGACATTTAAGTTACTGGTGAGTTGAGATGTCAAGGATAAACTAGAACAGTGTTTCTGAACCATATGGCCCCTGTGGACCTCCTGAATATTACAGCGGACCATGGTTGAAAAATGCATAAATGGGGGAACATGGCAAGAGACTAAGGGTCCAACCAGTAGGACAGAGAGGTCACAGGAAGGAAACAAGGTCAGAAAGAGGCCACAGTCTGAAAAAGACTGAGATACACTGGACTAGAAAGTTTCTTGGAGCCGTACCAGTTGGTGATCTAACATCATTTGTATTAACTATATAATGTTGAAATTCTTTTTCCCCTGTGATACTAAAGTGTTATGGGTTCGAAAAGTTATTCTTCTATATGAATATCACACTAAACTATCAAGTGTAACCTATCATGATTATCTCTAGTCTATCATGTTAAAATATCAAATCTGCATAATAAATTATCAAATTTAGCTCGGCATATATTTAGAGCTCTCTCCTAGTCCAAGCAATGCCTTCCATAGACATTAGGAAGGTAATGGTGACTAATTTGGGGAATCTGCTCTTTGATACTAGACTGGAACATTGAGTCAGTTCTCTGATGAGTGTTGGGATGTGATGACCATATACTCCTGCTTGCTAATATACATATACCAACTCGGGGCTCTGCTTCTCTTCATTCTAGGCTGGAACCGATGGAGAAAGCATTGGCAACTGTCCTTTCTCTCAGCGTCTCTTTATGATCCTCTGGCTGAAAGGAGTCGTGTTCAATGTCACAACTGTGGATCTAAAAAGGTAAAGGTCACAGAAGCCAGGAGGGTTCTATTTCGTTTCAAAAATAGAATTTCCCAGGAAGGAAAATGATTCCTTCCATGACTCCCAGTAAATCTCCTGCTCTCTCCTTGCTGGGAAGATAGTACCTCGGGGCCACACTGGCTCCAAGGGATGCTACAGAAATGGGTTCTCACCTGAGTCCAAACTGGATTAGGAAAGGAGAAGAGAAATAAAGGTAGAAGTGGCTGATACACAGAAATGAAGTACAGACACCTTGAAACCTTGGAGTTAGCTGTTCTAGTACTAGGGACTCCTAGTACCCCATCTGGGGGACCCTGGCTGAACTTCCGGTGTGAGAGTCTAGGCTTCCTGGGAGATGGGATCCAGATTATTTACCTTGGTCTATCCATCCCGTCTTTAGAGCCTTTTACGTTACGGTTCTAGTTCTAGATCAGAATAGAGCATTACTGGTTCTCTGTTTCTAAGGTTCTCAAAACCATAGGCATCAGGTTGGAGAGGTAGTACAGCAGACAGGACACTTTCCTTGCAAATAACTAACCTGGGTCAAATCCCAGTGCCACATGTGGTCCCCAGAGCCTCAACAAGAGTAATCCTTCAGTGAAGACCCAGCAGTAATTCTTGAACATTGTGCGGCACAAAACAAAAGTTATTCTTCTATATAAATATCATGCTGATATCAGGTACTCCAGGATGCATATTCTTCCTATCCTTGCTTTTTTGGTTCCTCTCTTCTATCTGGTTCTTGAAATGTAGAACTACTGAGGTTTCCCCCCCTGAGAGCTTATCATTTGTTTCCCCCTTATTCCCTGATAAATGGGGCCATTCTCTAGGTCATTTCTCCTGCCTCCTCCTTTGTCAATCAGTCTCCGAGTTCAATTCAGTATCACCAGGCTGTAACTCATTCATTCATGTTCAAAACCCATGTCCGAGTCAGCCTGAACTTCATCCAGAAGGACTGCTTCTGCGCCTCCTCTTCATCATTCCTGCTTGCTCTCCCTCTCTCTTGCTCTCCTTCCTCCCTCCCCCCTTCTTCCTCCCCGCTTTCACTGTTTTTTCACATTCATCTTTTACATATTAAATGATGTCATTCTTCCTAATCCCAGTTCTTTCTAATCCTAATCCTTACCAGTCCCTTAATCTCATTGCTTCCAGTGCTCAGAATCATCAAATCTTCCCAGCACTCCAGTCTTCCTCTCTCACCTTCCTGTCTGGCTGCCCTGTGAGCCCTGTGTCCACTCCTCACCTCTGTAGACCTCATCCTCTAGACATGTCTGGTCACCTCAACCTCCTAATGTTGTGCCCAAGTTTCAGGTCCCCAATTGTGGAGAGACCAAGTTGACACACGATAATGCAAAAGCAAAGGAACTTTACTACTAGCCCAAGCCATTGCTAGCTCGAGCTAGGGTCCAAGTCTCATCCAACACAGTGGAGTCTTGACAAGGACCCCGACTCCAAATCACAAGCAGTTTATATAGAGTTCAGAGTTAAGAAGCAATTTATATACTGGTCTATTTTTAGCATCTGCCCTATTAAAAAGGTGGTCAGCAATTTGGCAATGGTTAGTAACAGTTTATAAGAAGGCTAGCGTGACCCTTCATGACTGCCAGACCCAACTGCCCAATTTCTTATCTTGGCAAATTACTCAACTGGGAGTTTACCAGAAACTACAAGTCCTGCTCTGGGGAAACAGAAACTGAGTCCTAGTTGAGACTTCATGGCATCAGTTTCGCCTTCACACTAACAGACTCCTCCGGTACCTATTATTTCCTGTCCTGCCTTCATGATCACCTTTCACCCAGCTCTGATAACTAACAGTTCAATGCTTTATTACTGGTTAGAGTCTTCCCATCAAAAGTCACGGAATGTATGGAGCCAATATGAAAGAGGTATTATGTCATCATGTTTTACAAGAAGCTGAGACCAAAGCACCTAGAGGACTTGCCCAAGTCCAAACCTAGAAGCGATGTAGCTGCTACTAAAAACCTAGTCTCCGTGGTCCAAATTCCTGCAAGGAGGGCAGTTCTTAAAAGCTCCACTTGTTTAGTACTCCCAGAGCCAGTACGTAATCAAACTTAAAATCTTGCACATGCCAGGCATGTGCTCAGCATTGTACCATCTCCCTGGGTTCATAGATTAGGGCCAAAGTTTCTTTATGGCATATCTGCCTGAGTGACTAATGAAACCTGGCTCCCAGCTGCTCTCTGTCAGATAAATGACCTGTCTCAGCTCTGCGTTACAGCCTGTGATAACTCAAGGGAGCAGGAGTCGTTCACCCAGCTTAAGAGCATATTTCCCGTCCATGGGCAAGAGCGGGGAGGTGCTGGATCCCCTTGGAGGAATGGTCTTGTGTGTTCTCTAGAGAGGGAGCTGCCCACATTCCTCACATGCTTTCCTTCGCCCTTTCATATCTGTAAGCACAGTTAGCCTGCCCACACCCTGTGGGGTGGCCAGGTGAGTCCTGCAACTCCACTTTCGTAGATAAGAAAGCCCTCTTTCTAGAACAGAGAGAAAGAATGGAGAAATGAAACTCTATGTGTAGCACTGACAGGCAGCCAGCCATAAACATGGATATTTAAAGGTGACTGTAGAAAGTATGTGAATATAGACTGATTAATGAATTACATAAAACACACAAAAATGTTTTAAAAAAAGAGTTAAGGAATTGGATATTTAGTGCACAATACAGTGAAATTCAGTTATCTGTAAGAGAACTAATTCCTTTCGGCTTGAGAATGGCATGCGGTTAAGACACAGGCTTTGCACATCTCCAACACCTGTTTGATCCCAGCACCACATGGTCCCTGGGCACCTTGGGGTGTAGTCTCTGAAGTCTGCTGAAGTGGCCCCCTGCATTCAACCACAGGTCCAGTTGGTCAAGAATAACTTGGCAGGACCTTTAGGCCTCTTGAGCTTTCCTTGGGAGTCCCCTAGTCACATCACTCCCCACAAATTAAACCCTGGATCTACCATGTCTTGTTTGAGTGACCTTGAATAAGTTACTTTCTGTTTCTGAGACATAGGCTCCTCATCTGTGCTGTGGGGGCACCAGCAGTGTTCTGACAAGGTGTGGGATTGTCAGGAGGGATAGGGTAGGGCTGTCCGATTTGTGCTTGGTTCCTGTTTCCAGGGAAGAACTCTAATCTCATTGGATTGTCCCAGCAATACTATCATCTCTAACCACACAGAACCAGAAATTTAGTCAGGGCAGGAGAAATGAGGTGCAGTTACTACTCCAAACGGTGGATTTGACCAGGTATAATGAATGCTAATTCTACCATTGCTGAGTGCTGAGGTATGGTAATTCCAGAGGCCACACTCCACGCATGGTTCTCTGAAGAGACAGAAAGAAAAAGAAAAACAGCCCTCAGTTCTGTAACTCAGAGAGTCTTAGAGAGGCAATCGCAAATATACGTGTGTGTGTGTGTGTGTGTGTGTGTGTGTGTGTGTGTGTGTGTGTGTGTAGATCTTTTTCCTTCTTGCCGAGAACCCCAGCCTAACTGCCTCCAGCTCTCAGAGCTAAAAAGCAAAAGGCAGGACATCTGCCTGGGATGAGGGGCTGACACAATGTAAACAGAGGGACCGAGCTGACTCGCTTTAGAAATAATTTCCGTCTCAGTAGGTAAGGAGCTCCAAGTGCCCCAGAATGCAGCTGGAGAGTGTGTGTTTGGGGAGCGATAGGGGAGTATCATCGTAATTGACATTCTTCTCGGTCCCCTCCCAAACGGATTACGTCTGGAATTTATGTCATTACAGGCTCCTCTTTCCCATTATTTACTTTTTCTCAGTTCCTCCATCTAGTGCTTTCCATGTCTGACTCCCACGAGAAGTATTGCATTCTCAGAGAGCTTTGGGGCTGACTCTAGTCTGTGGATGGAAGGGCATTTCTTGCCAGTGTGAGTGGGCCATGTTCTCGCACCCAGTCATGGGTATCTCCACCATTCTTTCTCCCCTCCTACACTCTCCTTCATGCTAACCTCTTGTCCCATTGCCCTGTCTGAAACCCTTTCTCCCCCAACCAGGCTCCATCCTGATCTTGCCTTCCTACCACCAGCTGGTGGAAACATAGCTAGGGGCAGGACCTGGGCCCCCATGTGAAACAGTTAGTTACTGTTCTTCCTCCTTTTTCTTGTACCCTTCATGCAGAAGGTACATTTCCTGTTGTAAAAATGTGATTAAATTAATTGACTTTTAAAAGCTGAATTCAATTTTTTCTTACTTTAATTTTTTTTTTTTGGATTTGGGGCCACGGCCAGCACTAGCACTGTGCTCAGGAATCACTCCTGGCTGAGTTCAGAGCACCATGTGGGGTACTGGGTATTGAACCTGGGTCAGCTGAGTGCAAAACAAAAGCCCTGACTGGTGGATAATCTCTCCAGCTCTCAATTTCATTATGTCTTTTGTTTTAAGGCCACACCTGGCTGTGCTCAGGGCTTACTCCTGGCTCTGTGCTCAGGGATTATGCCTAAAGGAGGCCATATGTGGTGACAGGGATATGTGACTATGATCCTACGCATGCAAGGCAAGCATCATACTCCATGTACTCTTCAGTCCCTTTATTTTAATTTATTTAATTTTAGTTTTGATATTTTTAATTTCTAAAAAAATTTTATATTTAAATTTTTAAATATTCAAAATTCTTTAGGGCTGGAGTGATAGCACAGCGGGTAGGGCATTTGCCTTGCACGAGGCCAACCCAGGTTTAATTCCTCCGTCCCTCTTGGAGAGTCCAGCAAGCTACCTAAAGTATCCAGACCGCACGGCAGAGCCTGGAAAGCTCCCCGTGGCATATTCAATATGCCAAAAACAGTAACAACAAGTCTCACAATGGAGATGTTACTGGCGCCCCCTCGAGCAAACGAATGAACAATAGGAGGGCAGTGCTACAGTGCTATTTTTAAATTTTTAATGACCACGGATCAGTTGCATAGTTTTTAATTATTAGATTTCAAGTGTACAATGTTCCTAAATCAATCCCTTCCCCCCAGTGACCACTTCTCTTCCCCAATATCCCCAGTTTCCCTCCATCTTCCTGCCTGCATCTAGAGTCTGCAGTTCCCCCTCCACTATTGTCCTAGTGTTCCCTTCCCTAATTTGTTGGCCCCAACTCCAATCCAGTAGTAAGCTTCCAATTAAAGAAAAGTTCTCTTGCTCTTTGTTTCTATTGCCTTTGGGGCTTCCTTTACAAAGTTTCTCTATACCTTGCATATGAGAGAGATCATTGTATAAGTCTGACTAACTTCACTCAACAGATAACCCTCCAGACCCATCTAGATAGCAGCAAGTTGTATGACTTTATCTTTATTTACTGCTGAGTATTATTCCAGTGTACTGTATATGTATTCATAGTTTCTTTATCCAGTCATCTGTTCTTGGGCACTTGGGTTGTTTATAGATTTTGGCCTTTGTGAATAGTGCTGCAACAAACAATGATTGCAGATGTCTTTTCTGGAATGTGTTTTGGATCCGTGAGTATATTCCAAGGAGTGGGAATGCTGGGTAGTTTGAAAACTCAATCACTTGTTTTTTTGAGTAATGACCATTACTTTTGACTTCCAAAAAGGTTGGATCAGTCAACATTATGACGGATAGTGAATGAAGGTCCTTTCCCCTTGACACCTTAACCAACACCAGTAGTTGTTCTTTTGGATAAATACCAGTCTCTCTGGTAGGAAGGCCATAACTAATTCTTTTTATTTGCAATTTCCTGATGATATAGAGTATTTTTCATATTCCGTGAACATTTATATTTCTTCTTTGTGAAAGTTCTGTTCATCTCTTCTCCCCATTTTCTAATGGGGTTAGATGTTTCATCCTTGTAGAGCTCTATCAGTGCTTTATATATTTTGGATGTTAGCTTTTTATCACACGAGTGGTGGACATAATGTTTTTCACCAGTCTGTGGGCTATTTTAATTTTTGCAATTATTTTTTTTGCCCTCCACCCGCCATACAGGCACCCAGGGACTCCCACATGTGAGGCATGTGAGGCCCCTCTGAGCCCCATCTCTGTCCCTGCATTCATTCCTTTTACAAGTTTGGAGTTCTCTTTAGTGTATTTTTGTAATCTCATTGAGGAAGGAAGTTTTTGAAACCAAAGTTTCTGTCCTGGGGATCAGAAATGTGGCACTCTTTTAAAAGCTTCGGGCTGACTCTCTGTTTTAACACTGGTACTTAATCCCACCTGGAGTTTCATTCCTTCTTGACTCCAGCTGCCTCCTCTCTCTAGATATCTGTGATTTCTTGTGTCACACTGTGTTCCTTCAGAACGTTCTCCAATTTCCCCTGCCCTATTCCCGTGCTGTAAACCTGATTTTGCTGACCAGTACGATGGCTGGCACAGGGTCATTCCTCATGTGCCTGACTCTTGCTGTCTTTGCAGAAAGCCAGCTGACCTGCACAACCTGGCCCCTGGCACCCATCCGCCCTTCCTGACCTTCAATGGGGATCTGAAGACGGATGTCAACAAGATCGAGGAGTTCTTGGAAGAGACTTTGACCCCTGAAAAGTAAGGAGTGGCCCGTTTCTGGAGTTAATGACAGGGAGTGGCCCTGTATTGGAACTAGGACTTAACTAGTGTTAAATCCCTCATCCCATTTTTTTTATTTGGGCCAGCACCCTTAGGTTGATCAGGACTTACTCTTAGCTCTGTGCTCAGGGATCAATTCTCTTGGTACTCGGAGCATCGTCTGCAATGCCAGGGATCAAACCATGCTTGTCTGCCTGCAAAGTGAGAAATGCCTCAGCCACTGTGATATCTGTACAGGCCTATTGTTACATATCTTAATGGGACAGATTCCCAAAGAAGGCTCATCAGTTCAGGGTGTATAGGACCTTTGTCTCTTGTTCACCCCCGAAGGACAGCCAAGCTCAAAGCTGCTTTGCCAAGGTCCCTCTTTCCCAGCAGACACTTAGGTAAAAGGAGGCTGTGCGCCCTTCTGAGGCATAGTGATGGAGGAGCTCTGAGAAGGGTCCTTCCACCTTTCTCCCCTGTAATAAGTTCTCTTGCCTGTACACTTTGCCTGAAAGATTCATCTGTAGGGCAAAGATCCCTGCCTTTCAGAAGAGAGCAGGGGCTGACTGGATAAAAATGGGCCACCTCAAAGAGAGCCCCAAGATTTACCATCACACCAAAGCAAGAACAAGATTCATACGTCAGACCAAGCTGGGTTTCATCATTAGAGAGGGAGAGAAATGGAAGTAAAAGCAGCTTTTCCCCTGATGAAAGAGTGGGGGGTGGGCGACCAAAGACTGGAGATTTTCTTTGGTTAAATAGACCACAAGCGAGGGAACAAAGGACTACAGAAAAGAGAAGAATTCTAGATGTTGCTGGAAGCTCAACTTGGTCATTAACCTACACCATCAGTGGGGGCTAAAACCATCACACATATGTGTTTATAAACTATAACAACATCCCGTGGAGAGAAGGCATGTGTGGCTTCCATTCAGAGAGATGGTACCAAGAAAGTTTATTTGTTTGTTTTTTGTGGTGTGAGGCTACACCACACCCATCATCTTGGATCTGTGTTCAGGAATTATGCCTGGCACTGGTCAGGGAACCATATGCCATGCCAAGATCGGCTGCATATAAGGCAAGTGCCTCAATGCATAGATAGTCTCTGGGCTGCCGGGACAGTTTTAAGCAAAAGTGTTAGAGTCAGTTTTTGAACTGATGGGTGGTCAGAGCAAGGGAAGGAGGGCAGGAGATAGAGAGATCAAATGGGCAGAGCCAACTGGTGAAGCTCCTGGCAGGGTGGGCTCAGCTAAAGCAGTGACTATGAAAGTGGGAAGGCACAGGGAGGAGCTGGGACATACTTTGTAGGTAAAATCAGTAGGTCTGGATTACTGAAAAAAAATCTTGCAATTTTTGTCATTTTATTTATTTAGCAACACTACTATAGTTCTTCTCTCATCCACCCTAGCTTTTAACCACCCTAAAGTTAAAAAAAATTGCATTTTTTACCAACCTTGTTTTTAAATTTAGTAATATTGCTGTAGCCTTTCCCTTGTCCATTTTAAGTTTTACTTATTTAGCACCTTTTTTTCCAGTCCTTCCTTTGTTTCCATTATTGCACTGTCACTGTCACTGTCCTCCCGTTGTTCATCGATTTGTTCGAGCGGGCCCAGTAACGTATCCATTTTGAGACTTCTTGTTACTGTGTTTGGCATATTGAATATAGAATACGTCTCAGTAGCTTGCCAGGCTTTGCCGTGCGGGTGAGATACTCTCTGTGGCTTGCCAGACTCTCCGGGGTGGAGGAATCAAAACGGGCTGGCTGCGCACAAGGCAAATGCTCTACCGCTGTGCTATGGCTCCAATCCATTATTGCACAGTTGGGGAAAATGAAGCATGAAAAGGCTGACTGATTTAACGAGGATGACTGATTTGACATTGAGAAAACTGCTATTACATGTTTAAAGAACTCTCAGTTCAGGTTATGCTCTGAGTAAGCCAGGGATATGTATACATTCTTCCATAAGGGTAATCTCAGCCCTTCACATCACCAGTTTGTTTTCCATGAGAAAATGTGGGAATGAAAAAGGTGCTTCAATAAAATCCATTGTAGTCTGAGTTTGTATCTGTGCCTTCACCACCCAGCTGGGAACCCCTACCCATGACTCCAGCCCACGTCTCCTCCTAGCTCGACATCACACAAAGCCTTGGGCAGACTCAGGAGCCCGTCCTTCTGGGGGTCCCTTCAGTACTGGGTGCTGGGGCAAAACACAGATAAACACTGTTATGAATCACTACAAAGAATTTATACTTTGTCTAGGAGAGTGGAACACAAAAGTTCCCAGTGAGATGATGTTTTCCCTTTGAAGAGGGAACTTATGAGTGGCAGCTGCCATCCAGGCCACAGACGAATGAGATATTTGAAGGGGTGAGAAGCAGTGACCCCACCCCTTCAATATATTAGTTCTTGGCCAGGTGAGTGGATGGAAGCAAGCCACACTGGCCTGAGATGTCTTCTCAGAAGGCCTCCAGGGCCTAGTGACAGCGCATCAACGAATCTGGATTCCCCAGAAGGGTTCCATGGATGCTTCTGATAGGTCAGACTGGAGCAGGTGCCATGATGACCTCACAGTGGGGTAGCTCCTCTACCCCACTAAGTGGAACCTGCCTCTCTACCCAAAACAAGCCACCAGCCTTGCTGCCTCACCACTCCCTCTGTCTGGGTGTTCAGATGGCCTGAGTTCTGAGACTCCTGGGGGAGTTCTAGGGGGGGGGCAAAGCCCCAGAACTATTCACCTAAGGTAGGTTTCCCAAATGTTTCTCATCACCGCTATTTGTCAAAGTGTCCTCAAAGCCAAGACATTGTGGGGGCCTTTTCCCCTTAGCTTTATTTTTTAAAGTGAGAATCCATGTGCAAACACCCCAGTCCATTTTCATAAAATCACATTGGTCCTACCAAGAGTTTGGTGTCAAAATAGAAAGCCAGACAGTCTTGAATTAATTCTAAATGAGACACACTTCCAGACATGCCCCGTATACTTAGCTCTCCAGGGAAGTTTTGGGATGAATGTGGATGGAGATTTGGAACCATCTCCAGGAGCCAGCCAGAGGCAGTAGGATTTAGACTGAGTCTGGAGACCAAACTTTGACCAACGTTCTACAGTGTATGTTGTGTGGGCTGCGGCAAACAAATATCCCTCCTCAAAATCTCCACCCCCTCCAACTTAATCTCTAAAATGAAACTACATTTTTTTCTAAAATACCTTTCAACAGAAATTCTAAGAGTCCGTGAGTTTCTCAAAGTAATTTTATGGAGCTGGCTGTTTTGAAAAATAATCTTAGGGCATAGATGCTTTGAGAAAAAGCAGAGTGAAGCAATACCACCATGGGAATTTATCCCAGAGAGGCAAAAAAGTATAGTCGAAGTGACATCTGCACTTGTTTGTTCATTGAAGCACTCTTTACAATAGCCAGAATCTGGAAAAAACCTGAGTGCCTGAGAACAGATGACTGGTTAAAGAAACTTTGGT
>JAOXYA010000022.1:2625843-2645336 GCA_028565675.1 Sorex palustris | reverse complement strand
AGACACAGTAACAACAAAGTCTCCAATGGAGACGTTACTGGGCCCGCTCGAGCAAATCGATGATCAACGGGAGGGCTGCTATATATATATCACCATTCAGAATGTTGCCCTTTTAGAAGTCAGAGTCTCATTCAGACTAGCTGATAAAGTCATGTCTCCCAGCACTCAACAAATCAGAATCAAGGGGTAAAAAAAACAGTGTAGCATCAACTCTGAAGCTAAACGCCAGAAGCTTTCTTTCCATATTCTTTGATACTGGATTTTATCCACAAACACACTCTAATGTTGCTTAAGCAGTAGGAAGTAGATTTACCAGTACTTAACGAAACATCAAGAATACAAAACTGAACATAAATTCTTGAAAACATATTTTTGAAAAGCCCAATCATCTTTTTTTAAAATTAGGTTGATACTGCAAAAATGTCATTTATGTTCTTTCTTCTTGGGAAAATCATAAAATTTTTGTTTATTTTAATTTTTACTATTTTTATACATTTTATTTTCATAAAGTAGTTCACAATAGTTCATCACAGGTAATATTCAAACACCCACCCAACCAGCGAGCATCACACACAGTGAGAACCACCACAATAAGAGGGAAGTGTGTGAAGGTTGTTATATTTCATTCTGGGGCCATTTAAGTCCGTATATACAAGAATACAAGCAAGTATGTTAAAACCAAACACACATGTGCTACTTTAGGTACATCAGTGGGCTAGAGTGTAAGAGGTCATGCAGCCATGAGGCTGCATGCTCCAGGAAATACTGTGTTGCTCTCTTCCAGGAACTTTTATTTTATAGTCTCTGTATCTTGGCTGTTGATGAGATTACATGGTGTGTGGCGGGGATAGGGGGGCATGTAAGCAATTTATGGGTGTGATTGCCAAACTACTGGAAAATGGGGATCTGGGCAGAGGAGGCCCAGTCCCGATCTGAGCAGGCTGGAGATCTCAGCCCCAGGTCCCGCATACCTGGGTTCCTTTTCCGGTTCTTTCATGTGTGAGGCTCATCCGAGCATATGGAGAGTGGCCTTGAGCATGGCTGTGGCTGGGTTCAGGAGGTCTTTAGCTTCCGCTCTGCTTAGGGTGGGGAGGGAAACTCAACCCAACCCCTTCCGAGGTGCCCTGGTGAAGACAGCCTGACATGGGAGTTGGGGGATTCTGTGTCACTCTCTTCCTGGAGCTTCATTTTATAGTCTCTGGATCTTGGCCGTTGATGAGATTACATGGCGCCAAGGGCAGTTTGTGGGTGTGACTGACAAGCTACTGGAAAACTGGGGACCTGGGTGGAGGAGACCCAGTCCCAATCCAAGCAGGCTTGGAGATCTCAGCCATGGGTCCCGCATACCTGGGTTTCTCTGTTGGTTCCTTCATGGGTGAGTCTTGTCCGAGCCTATGGAGAGTGGCCTTGAGCATGGCTGTGGCTGAAAATCATGAATTGTTAGCATGCTTTTTTGTTATAACACAGTTTGCTTAAAATTTCAATGAAAGTCAAAGCAATCCAAATGATCCCTAAAGCTAGTTGAAACTCTTCCTTTAATTGGAGATTACATTTACAGCAATCATTGATTGCTTTTGCTACAGTTTACCCCCCTAGAGATAATTTGGATTTGATCTTATATACATTTATGAAGATTGTTATTTGTCTCATTTTCTTTGGTTTAGACATAACTCTGCCAGATGCTTCTACAACTGCCTGGCCCCACCAGGTTTCCGGATCAAGAGTAGCATCTATTGGCACCAGGGTACTGGCAGGCACCTCTCTAACCACCACCTGGACCCACTTTCCAGGGAATAGGATGTGATAGACACTTTCCTACTGACCACCACCAGTGCTTTGTGCTTTGGTCTCACCACTGGCCATGGCTATTCACCCCAGTGATCTGGCACCAATGCAGCAGAAATGATATATCTCAGGCTTGAAGCAAGGGTGCTTATTTGCATAAAATCCCTTTAAAAAGTGGGAGATAATTCTTCTCTTTAAGTATTGGCTCCACTGTCTACAAGCTTATACCCAAGTGTCTTGTGAAACAGCTATATTCCCTTTTACTTATGCTCTATTGTAAAAGTGTTGTCTTCACTTGACTTCACCAATAGGTGCTTGGAGAAAACTGAAGAGAGAGTAGTGAGTGAGGTGCGTCCCTGCATGTGGCTGACCCAGGGTCAACCCCTGGCACAACTGGGTGTGACTCAAAAAAAAAAGAAAGGAAAAAAGAAGAAAAAACAGGTGTTTAGAAACTCTGTGACTTAATGAAAACCAATTTATAGTGAAACCAGTTTCACTACTGATATAAACAAGAGGTTTCTGATATAAATAAGAGTTAAATTCTGATGGTGTATTTTTGGTTACAAAAACATGAAGGGCTGGAGAGAGAGCTGTGGCTTGGAGTACACAGGGTTTGATCCCTGACCCCCCTGGTCCCCCCCCAATCCTGGAGTAGTTGATGAGCATCTCTGGGTATGCCCCCAACTTCCGCCAAACAAAAACCTAAAATACATTTGCACACTTCACAACAAAGACACCCCAAACACTTCCAATATTAAGTAATTTTTTGTAACTGTTATTGATTTTTTTCCTCTGACTCAGTTTTCAACCAACTTTTCCCAGAACTGCTCTCCTCCCTCATCCACTTAAAATAAAATGTTTTACTCTAGAACCTGCATTCTACTGTACAAATTACAATGAACTGCTTTACTACAGAACTTATTTTACACTGTACAAAGCAAGGTTCCAGCCCCGGGGTTGTGACTCATGGGTCAGGCACCTTCATGTGGGCTTGGTTGCAAAATAAGATTTCAAGGCTGGACCCAGATGGATGGAATGATAAGTACAGCAGGTCTTGGTCTGGTCAGAGCCCTTGATCTTTAGTCTGGAAGGGGTAATTCTTGTAATAGGGGGCTCAATGATATACAGTTTCTCTGATGAGAAAAGAAAAGAAGCGGGTAGAATTTTCCCCACATCTTTTATGCTAACCTATTCATTGTGACCATGCCTGGAATATAAACTATTAATTCTTATTTACTGCAATGCAGAGATGAGTAATATTTCTTTGCCAAAGATTATTTAGATCACACCATTTGTGGGCCATATATTACAGGCAACCAATGAGAAGCATCCTTGACTACTCTGTCCTGTGATTTAAAGAGCCTTAGATGGCCATAGAGTCATTCTTCAAGTCTCTGTGCCTTAGTCTCCTCATCTGTAAAGTGGGATAATCATCACCACCATCCAAGCCACAGGGGCTCCCCTAACACTTAAATCCATAAAGCTTATGAATTTTCATGCTCAGTGAAGGATTTATATCACTATATTTATTATTATATTATTGCTATTATTATATATTATTATATGTTATCATTAGTTTCCTAGTTCTAGTTCATCAAGTTGTACTTGTATTTTATTTGCTAATTCAGTAGTTTTCACAGAGGATCTAAGTTTGTCTTGCCCTTTTTATTTTTATTTTTGTTTCCCTTATTCCTGTGAAGATTTTCTTTTAAAACATCCTTCCTGCTTTTGTTTAATATTTTATAAGGATTCTTGATATAATTAATTTCTCATTCTCATTTTATTTTTTTCCTCTCACTCCTATGCTAAAATGGGAGGGTAGGTGGTTCTTAAGAGTCAAATCAATAGAAATCTTGGGGTTATGGGAGATGAGGCCATGTCCAGGTGAGAGGATGGGCATGTGTTAGATGATCTCTAAAGCGAAGAGTGGTGGGGGTGGGGGGCTGAGAGCAAACACTTCTCTGCTCCCCAGCATGAAAGCATTCAACCTCCCAGGGACTCAGTGGGCCTTTCAGGACCTGACCCAATAGAAAGGTGGAAAAGGGTGGTACCCACACTCATCCACACCCCTGGGGCCTCAGCAGACACAGGCCACTCTCAGTTGCTCTCAGATACTGGGCCTCCATTCACTCTCTGAAATGAGCTCTGCTTTCCTCTGGGAAAACTCTAGGTCCCTTCCATTGAAGACCCAGCTCTATGTATACCTTACTTCCTCTGAGAAGACTTCCAGCTCCTCAGCTCCTGTACTTGTCTGACTCCTGTGTTCTTTCCTGTTCCCACCAGCAAAGAGCTCACCCCTTAGAATTGGATTCAGTTCTTGGATGGGACTTTTGAGTCCTGGGAAGTCTGGATCTTGGTCACTTTGAGCTGCTGAAGGTTTGCACCGGTGACCCTCAGACTTCACGAAAATAGGGAGTGAATCCCAGAGACATATACCTAGGAGGCGAGCTGATTACGCCTGTGTGAAGAATCAGGGGCCACTGGTCACAACAGTCCTTCTAAGGGGAGGGGCTTATCTCCCTGTACTGCAGCAGAGAGATGGTGAAGAAAAAACTAGAAATAAAGGGGAGAAGAAGAACCCAGACAGCAGGGGTCACACCTAGGACAGAGGGACAGCAGAGCCAGTTGCCCAGGCCTCTCTCCACATGCAGTGCCTGGCCTTTCTGCTTCCAAACGCCGTGCTCCAAGGGGCCTCCCAGCCCAGCTCCAGGTTGGGGCTCTTCTGCCTTGCCCAGTTTCATCCTGACTGGTGGGGGAAGGAGGGCTTCTCAAGTCTCTGGAACAGTCTCTTCATGGATCTTACATTGGTGTGTTTTTGTTTGCTTGTTTGTTGTTTTTGGTGACAAGTTATATCCCATAATTATAGCCACTATTATTTCCCCCCCTCTTGCCCAGTAATCAGATCTCATCTTTGTTTTTTTGTTTTGTTGTTTTGTGGCCACACCCAGCTGTGCTCAGGGCTTACTCCTAGCTCTGTACTAGGGATAACTCCCGGCAGGATTGGGGCAACTGTACATGGTATTTGGAATCAACCTGGGTCAGCTACAAGCAAGGCAAGCATGCTACCCACTGTACTATTACTCTGACTACAGATATCCTCTTTTTTAAAAAATAATAATTTTTTTTATTGATTGATATTGTGGAAAACTGGATAGCCCCATGTTAAAAAAATTAAATTAAAACCATATCTCACACTTTTCACAAAAGTAAACTCAAAGTGGTTCAAAGATTGAAATCCACATAGAAAAAGACAGGGGCATAATTCTCCAGGAAACTGACCATGAGGAATCATTAATGAGATGACCACACTGGCAAAGACAACAAAACCAAAAACAAACAGATGGGACTACATCAAACAAAATGTCTGTGCACAGCGAAAGAAACTCAAGATCGAATAAAACTCTACTTAATGGGAGGAAATATTTGCACAATATGCCTTGTCTTTTTAACTATGGTAGTCATGGATGCAGATCTAAGGAAGTTATTTTGCAAGCATCAGCTGAAATGACAACAGAGAACAACAGTATATCCTGGTACCACGTGTCCCCATGGACGTGAGCAGGGACAATAATAAGAAATCAGTTTCGTTTTGGGTCAGGTGGTTTTGATGGTGATGAGGGGGGGCTTGTTCATTTGTATTTGCAGATCATATGCTAAGGACTGGAGACAGGCAGAGGCGTGGAGCCCAAAAGTCCCTTGAATTCAATTAAGTAGAGGATGTCTTACCTTCAGAGGACCCCATTTGATAACAGGAATAAAGACAGATTTACCTTTAAAGATAGGATTCCCCTCCGCCCCCCCCCCCACACATACTCATACCTCATTATTGGAAGCCTTGGACCCTCCATGCCACACCTGAGACACAGAAGAGTTTCAATCCACCACTGAGTTTCAATCCACCCCGGTGAGAAAAATCAGACTCAGCAAAGGTGGAGGGAGAGGGGTCTGGAGTGAGCCAGGTACAGCCTTCCCCTTCTGCGCTGGGTGAGTGGACATTTGTCTAGCATCCTCTCCCCCGCTCTCCCCTGCCCCCCCATGGAACTTCCCTTCTCTCTCAGCAGTCTTCTCTCTCAGCAGTGCTCGTGGAGGTGAATGGCTTCTTCCTCTCACTGGCTACCAGGAATCGGGGAAGTGCGGGGTGGGGGGAGGAGGCCCACCCAAGGAGCTAGGGATTATGTGGGGGCTGGAACAATAGTATTCCCCCACCCCTTATCCCAACCCTGGAGTGAACCCTGAGCTGAGAGCCAAAAGTAAGCCCTGGGTGTGGCCCACAAAAAACAAAACCAAGAAGAACAAAACAAAACAAACAAAAAACAAAAAACTATTGAGAGAGCATCCTAATGCCCTAGAAGTACCTCAAACACCTCTTGCAAGTGGGAGGGTGAGGCCATGTCGCGGGAGTCCTGCCCAGTGCTTGCACCCAGGGAACAGTGAGGAAGCTGGGCGTCCTGCCGGAAGTCTCCTGAGGCTCATATACCTTGAGTCACCCGGCCACCAGGGCAAAGTTGCGGGAAATGCTCCCTCAGGCTGAGCTCAACAGGCAGTACTGTTCTCGTCCCTGTCTGAGAGATTCTGTGGGCCAGAGCTCCTGGGCATTGCAGCTTCTGGCCTCCCTCGCCACCGCCTTCTTCTGTGACAGATTCCCTGGGACTCCTAGAGGCCTTTGCACTCCTGCACTGAGGTGTTTCCCCTCCACTTTCCTCATAGGCCTAGAGTATTGTTTTTCCCTCGGGGTTCTGTTGCACTGCAGGAGTCATTTGCAGAAAAGGGGACATGATCTTGGTCACAGGAACTGAACTGTGCAAAGAAGTTGATGAGTAATCTTGCCCTTCAGCCAGCCTGAGAACCCCAGAGAAGCCAAAGATGGCCACAGGAAAGGTAGGGAAAGCAAATAGGCGAAGCGGTAGGAGGGAAAAGGTGGCGCTCGGGAGGTTGGGTGTCTCTGTTCTGTCTTTATGGGTCCTTCAGAAATTGCCATACAGAACACCAGAGCTCTAATGGGGCAAAGGATGGGCAGAGTGGGCTCATAGGTCATAAGGAGGCCACTGAAACAGAGTCACTCTTCAAGGACAGCTGAACACCGAGGCCATGATTTAGTCTCAGGGCCACTGTGCTACCAGTTGATGACAGTGAATTTGATGTGTTCCCACTCTTTCTGGACATTGCCCAACAGGTTACAGAAGGACAGACACTTCAGCAGGACTGACCTTATTGGAGAAAGATCACAAGTTCAGTGGATACCAAAGCAGACATGGTAAAGGCTTAAGGCCAGGCAGGTGGGAAAATTCCTTTCCAGCTGTAGAGTTAAGGTCAAAGTCCGGAGCTGTGCCTCAGAGCATGCCAAACAAAGTCAGGAAGGAAAGGCTCTGTGTGCCCATGATCAGCTGTGTGACCTATGCTCAGAGCACTCTGAGGTAGTGTAGAAAGGCCTCCCAGCCATGGACAGTGGAGATAAAAAGAAAGTGAATGAGGGTGGGGGAAATGTCATGTGAGAAGCAAAAGTCTAGTGCAGAGAGATCCACTATCCACAGATAATGGGTGCAAAAAAAGCCCCACGTGTGCAAATGTGAGGCCTTCCTATACTAAGCCATCCCGCCCTCTTAAGGCTTTACTTAATCTCCAGTCAAAGTGCTTCATTTCAATACAAGGACTTCAGAGATTCATTCTTACCGAAGGTTGAAAGTGGCACCCAGAACAGAACAGAGGTTCTTTTGGGGAGACCTTGATGGCTAATCGTGGTTGCAGAGGATTTTAAGTTTAATCATGTTCGAAGAATGGCCACATCCAATCATAAAGAGCTTTTCCTAGGGAGGGGAAATGGCTGGAAGGGCTAGGGCACAAGTCTGCATGCAGGAGCTCTGGGCTCCATTCCTAGCACTGCATAGTTGCTCCCCTGAGCACTGCTGAGTGTGACACACAAACACAAAAACCAAATGCAAAACCCACTGTATTCTGCACCACCCACTTGCTCAAGGAAAGGTCTCAGGTACCTCAAACAGAAGCACAAGCAACTGCCACACCCAGACCACCAACCCCCACAGAGATGTGGCCTCAGAGTCCCTCTGTGGAGACCAGGGAGAGCCCCTGAGCGTCAGGGCACTGCAAAGGTCATGCCCTTAGTTTTGTTGTTGTTTGGGGGAAGGGAGGTTGTGCTCAAGGGGCTACTCCTGGCTCTGTGCTTAGAGATCACTCCTGATGGTACTTGGGGGACCAGATGCAGTGCCAGCGGTTGGCAGCTATTCTCTTCAGAGTTGGCAGCTATTCTCTTCAGTCCAAAGTCATGTCCTTTTCACAGACATGACCTAGTGAGTGTTTCCATGAATCACCATTTTTGTTCCTTTTCAGTTCACAGTCAGCCAACTATTCAAAGAGACAAACTCAACACAGTATCGACCTGTCTCAGTGAAGAATCACAGTGGGTTCAAGCTTGACAGAAAAAAAAATAAAGTTCCATCCATCCCCAAGCTCAGCTTCAAGGCAAGGTGCTGAGGTTATGTTCACAGTCAAGTCCTGGAACATCTGGGAAAAGCAGAAAGCTCTGCAGCTGGCAAAACAGGCAGATTGGCAAGGAAAGAATCCCCAGAATCCCCAGAGAACCATACAAGTAGCCATAGCACAGGGTTAGTTCTCCTGCACCCCCTCCCAACCCCTGAATCTGTTAGGTGGTTTGATTAGAAGGGGAAAAACATAAGCACCTTTATAAAGAATTATGAACCATGAGGTAGTGCCTGAGAGAGAATATGCAAGCTGTCCTTCTCATCGGGCCTTGAGGAATGTGAGGCAAGACTTACGCTTTGGCTTGGGTCCTGGAATTCAATCCTGGATGCCTGGGATAATCCCTGTCTGTTCCATCCATGGGCTGTGCCCTGGCTCTCAGCTTCCCTGCAGCCGTTCCCTGGGTAGGCACTCCTCACCCCTTGGAGACACACAGGAAGAGCCCAAACCACCGTGGAGATGGAGAATTCCCTTCCATGACCCTTCTCTGCAGACACAGGGGAGGTTGGGACCCATGCTTTTCGGCTGAGGAATTCCGATGGCAATGAAAGAGGAATTTGAAATGAAATCTTTGTGAGGAGGGTAAATGAATGATTGGTTAGAAGGGATGATTTATGTATTTGCTTATTTTCCTCTCTTTGTTGTTGCTGCTGTGATGTTCGGGGTTTACACACTTGTTGTAGCACTGGGGATCACAACTGCAGTGCCAGGGATGTTACTTGGGAATGGGGGTGGGGTGGTGGCGGAAGGATTGAACTGGCAGCCTCTTGCCTGCAAGGTCAATTTTCTACATCCCTAACCCCATACATGATGAACTTCAAGGAAAATAGTTTAGTGAACAAAACAAAATATTTAAAATGTTCATGTAGGTTCAGTGATCTCTGCAAAGGGGATCAGGAGACATAGCCCTTACCTTTCACAGGCACACAAAGTGTTAAGTCAGCGTTTAAAAGGCTGGTCACACCTAGTGAGGTGGAGGAACTGGAATTCCCATTAACTGCTGCAGAGAGTATGTATAATATACAAGCGCTTTGGAAAACTATTCATCAGGTTTGAGAAAGTTAAACTAACCAGTTATTCCACTCCTAGGTATTTACTGAGAGAAAAGAAAGTGCATGCCCATACAAAGACATATGTGACTGTTCCTTGCAGCAGTTTAATAGACAATTCAAGTATCCCTCCAAAGGTGCTAAACACCACAAACTGGGCTTTCACCATCCAGTGAAAACTGCTCATTAATAAAAAGGATGAACCTAATTGATGATACATAGCCACAAGGGTCTGTTGCCAAATGATTGCTTGAGAATGAAGTCAGGCCAAAAAAAGGTACATCACCTACCATTCTTGTTTATATACAATTCTAGAAGAATGCAAATTAATATATAGAGGAATGGGAAGAGTGTGGGACAGGTCTGATGAAGTCAGAAGGAGGATCACAGTGGACCCCCAAGAAACTTGGTGGGCAGGCTATTTTTTTGTCATATCCAGCTGTGTCCATGGTCTATTCCTGGTTCTGTAGCCAGGACTGATTCCCAACAGAGTCCAAGTGACCATATGTGGTGCCAGGAATTTGAATAGTCAGCAGGATGTAAGGCAAAGATCTTAACTCCTGAGCCTTCTCTCTACTCACCGGAATGGTGAATCTGCTCTTGATCTTGATTTGGGCATGCTTTGGTGGATTCATACTGTTTTGAAACTTATGAAAATTTATGTGCATTATGTCACTGTCCTCCCATTTGTTCATCGATTTGCTCGAGCGGGCCCAGTAACGTCTCCATTGTGAGACTTGTTACTGTGTTTGTCATATCGAATACCTCACTGGTAGCTTGCCAGGCTTTGCTGTGTGGGCAAGATAACTCTTGGTAGCTTGTTGGGTTCTCGAGAGGGGCGGAGGAATGGAACCCGGGTCAGCCAGGTCGGCCACGTGCAAGGCAAACGCCCTACCCACTGTGCTATGACAATTCCCCTAAATTTTATAGTATACAACTTGAGCAATATTGCAGTGACACTACAAGAACAAACAGGAACTTTACTTAAAGTAAGACTTTATTTAAAATATGTGATTTGATTGGAGAAAGTTCACACAGAATTTGATTATTTTATATGTATATCTACATATTGAAGTTCAAAATCACCACATCTTTGATCTACTTGAACCTGAAATTTCTCATATATTATGCATATGCTTATAGGATATCAGGTAGATGAGTCTCCACAAAAGCATAGCTTTCTGATTCTAAGGATAAAGTTATATAAGCATGAGAATCTAAATGCTTCTTTTATTTCAAGCGGCTCTCAACATTTTGACAAGTTAAGCACAAATGAATCATAAGTGTACAGATCAAATTTCTCATGGAATTTAAATGGGTTTAAATTAGAGGAGGACAAAGTGGTTGGTCAAAGGCATTGCTCCTTTTTTCTTTTTGCTGAGTCAAGAACTTTAAAAAATAACCTACTCTTTGAAAAAATTTAAATTTTTCCTAATAAAACCACAATTGGTTCTGTTTACATTTCATAATCAAAATTATTTAGTCCAAAGTTTCAAAAGACATTTTCTTTCTTCCCCGAATTAATGGTTTTCCCCATCTGGTATCCTATATACTTTTACTTGAATTTCTCTGCTTCATCATTTTTAGCTAAGTGAAAACACAAGTTGGGATGTCCTGATTCACACCATCGCTGTGCCTATGTGAGCTCTATGACTTGCCTGAAGAAGAATTCCGTTTGCTACAGTCACTGCATAACAAGGAAACTAATTATTTAGGTCACTGAGGGAAAACTATCAATAAGAATCACTTCCAAAATGGTGAGAAAAATAAATTGATGTTTATCAGCCACAGATCCCAGATTCTTTGATAATACCATCTGACTTTGGCTGGAAACATTGAGAAAGCAATTTTAAAGGATGAAAGAAAGTAACTTTTTCTAAAGAAGCAAAGTTAGCCACCCAAAGAGAACAGCGCTTTTAGACACAATGAATACTGAATTCTAGAAGGAGAAATGGCTTTGTGTTTTCTGAGTTTTGTTGCTGTGTGAACAGGACAGACATTCATGTAGAACTGGCATTTGAGCAAAGGGAAGGGGAGTCTGAGTGTGTAAAGAAATAATGGTCACGTTGTCAGCACCTGAGGCCAGGATGAGGCAACCTAGGGAAGGTAGCGTGGTTGGCTAGCTGTCAACAAAATCAAAAAGGCAATTAAAGAGGAGGCCCCTTTCTTGGAAGCTGCAATCATTTTTCATTGATGGAGTACGATCGATTGTAAGTATTGCAGAGTCCTTGCTGTTAAGAACCATGCTGTTAAGACCAGGAGGTGTGATTTTATTGTAATAGAGTAAGCTTAAAGTAATACTGAAATTAAATGTCTGACAATGAAGATTGAGAGAGAATCCACACTTAATGGTACCAGAATTGCTACTAATTCGTGATTTTCATTATTATTTCGGAGGCCAGCTGTGTATTTTCATCACCTGTACTTGTTTCTCTTTACATTTCCTTGGTAGCCTGCTCCATCTAACCTGTGAACTTGTTGGTATCAATCTGAGTAAGAAAAGAGGGTAAAAAAATTAAAATAATTAAATCCAAACAAAATTGAAAGTAATTCCGAGTCTTGCAGAGTACAGGGAGAGAGTGCAAAGGCATTTATCATTTGCTTCTGAATACTAGCACAGTGGTAGGGTGTTTGCCTTGCGCGCAGCCAGCCTGGCTGAGCCAGATTCGATTCCTCCACCCCTCTCAGAGTGCCTGGCAAGCTACCGAGAGTATCTCGCCCGCACGGCAAAGCCTGGCAAGCTACCTGTGACTTATTCGATATGCCAAACACAGTAAAAACAAGTCTCAAAATGGAGACGTTACTGGGCCCGCTCGAGCAAATTGATGAACAATGGGAGGACAGTGTTTGTTTGACAGTGACTATATCCAGAAATCATAAGTTCCATTAAGTTTGTCTTGATTTCCTCCAGCAGTTTAGAGTGAGGTATGGAGGGTGAAATGTTACTCCTAACTTAATCTCCATGCAAAGTGTAGTACAAGAAAAGGCAAATGGCGTGGATACTGTTGATTTTAGAGTCATCTTAAACCTCAAAGAAAAGTCTTAAAGCTCCAGGTTTGTGTGTTTTGGGTGGTCTGGGAGCCCTCCGGCCATCACTTAGTTTTGAAGATCTTGTTATCGGAAATCTCTCTGTAAACTCAGCATATGCCCTTGCTTGGCCTTGTAGTCTTAGAATTTGCAGGTAGATTCTTCAACAGCAAACACGATTAAACAGTTTCTCAAGGGGTAAACATTGCTAACTGATATTGTACAAAGCACATTCAGCTATGATTATCAGCTGCCGAAGAGAAACAATATGAGGCACTTTTTTAAACATTGTTTTTAACAACCTGCTTTTAATATTCACATAAGAGGAGTCCCTAACTTGTCCATGTAACCCTCTGGAGGCTAATGAAGTGCTTTATTTTTTATTATAACACCGTGATTTAAATAAGGTTGTTTCAGGCATGCAATGTTCCAACACCAATCCCACCACTGACAGCCTGCTAGAAGCACAGCAAAATTGATAGCAAAGTTTCATAGAAGTCCATCAAGCTCAGTGAATGAAAAGAATTAACACAGAAGGCTAAACCAGCACTAACAAGCTTGGTAAATTCTCAGACAATGAAGCATTTTTCTATTTAGATATTAAAATAAAATGTAAGAGGAATAGAATATGACATTAGCCTTCTTTGAAACATTGGCAGATACAATTTAAATTCCCACTCTGTTAGTCACTTTACAGCATTAAGCAAGTCACATTTAAACTCTCTGGGTCAGAGGCCAGCAATAGCACATCGGTAGGGCGTTTGCCTTATAAGTGGCCAACATGGCTGACCCGAGTTCGATTCCTCCGCCCCTCTTGGAGAGCCAGGCAAGCTACCGAGAGTATCTCGCCCACACGGCAGAGCCTGGCAAGCTACCTGTGATGTGATGTATTCGATATGCCAAACACAGTAACAACAAGTCTCATGATGGAGACGTTACTGGGCCCGCTTGAGCAAATCGATGAACAATGGGAAGACAGTGTAGTGCTCCAGTTTTAAATATCACTTTTAAATATATATTTCGGGTAAGGCATTTGCCTTGCATGCAGCCAACATGACCGACCCGAGTTCGATCCCTCTGCCCCACTCAGAGAGCCCAGCAAGCTACTGAGAATATCTCACCCTCACAGCAAAGCCTGGCAAGCTACCCTTGACGTAGTCAATATGCCAAACACAGTAACAACAAGTTTCACGATAGAGACGTTACTGGGACCACTCGAGCAAATCGATGAACAACGAGAGGACTGTGACCGTGACTGTGATTAATAAAAAAAATGAAGAATCTCAGGAGCATGTATATTTGGAAAAGTGAGTTAAGCAATGTTAAAATAAGTCTTTTATTGTAAGTCCCTTATATATACATCATTGTGTTGGGAATCTCTGAGGAAGAAATATGTTGACGTCTCTCAGTGTCCCATCCTCACGCCCATGGCGATACCCCTTTCTCTCTAGTGTTCCCTTGGAACATTCCATGGGGCACTAATCTACCGCAAACCCCTGATTCTACAGGTTGGAATTTAGTTTGGTGAATACAGCGTTAAACCAGCAGTAAAACAGCTTGTCTTCCTGCTGCATCTCCACCCCACTCTGTGGCTCTATCTTGATCTTCTCCACCTCTTTTTGGTCACACCACTAATTTAGCACTTTGCATGGTTGGTCATGTATGCACTTATGTCTAGGACTAAATTATAATTTTCTAAAAGAGAGGGGCCACTTCAAAACTCTTTTTTTCCCCTAATCTTCTCCCCACTGGGCACACAGTGGGGGCATGTAGGCAACATAGTTTCACTGAAGATTGGGACAGAATGGGGTAGAATTTTGAAAAGTGATCCCACATCTCTTTGGGGACTAGAATTCATAACACACCATTGTTACATACACCACTAGAGAAGAAAATGTTTTCAATGACTCTCCACAATCCCTTTGCATCCTCAATGGTAAGAAGTATCCTACTACCAGGGGTGTTAAAACAAAAGCAAATGTGCTTCTTAAAGGCTAATGTAATCCAGCAGATTTCCTCAAAGCGAAACTCAGCACTCTAGATCAGTGTTTCTCAAACTTTTCCCCACCATGGCCCACTCCTGTCCTTTATGCCTGTCTTAGCAGTTAGTCCGGCAAGTCCTGTACAACAAGTCTCCCCATTTTTTTTTTGGCCTTTACCTGTTGTCCCCTTGTAATGGAGTATTTTTTTTTTATTTTTTGGGTCACACCTAGAGATGCTCAGGTGTTAACTCCTGTCTCTGCACTCAGGAATTACTTCTGGCAGTTCTCAGGGGACCATATGGGATAACGGGGATCAAACCTTGGTTGGCCACATGCAAGGTAAATGCCCTACCTGCTGTACTATCACTTTAGCCCCCTCCCCCTGCCTTGGAGTATCTTGGGAACGATAAGTTCCCCCGTTGATAAACACTGCCCTAGATCCTTTCATTCCACTGGAAATATACTTCTGAATTGCTCAGAATCTCAGCTCAGGAAGGCAGTGGGCAGGAGGAAGGGCTTGGAGCCACGGGGGTAAAGAAGGAAAGCTAAAAATGTTCTGCCATGGGCCAAAGTTGTGAGTGCCTTGGGGTTGTTGAAGGTGGTGGCCATTGCTGTTGGGCAGACTCCAGCTGAAAACCAACAGGCAGGGCACACAAATGGCACCAATTAATCTGAGATTGATAATGACATGTGTGTTTTGGACAGAAAGGATGCCATTGTGGCTACAGTGCCATGGTTGGGTTGTTGTCAATAGAGGGTGGGAAAATGCATGTCTTGGACAGAGTCATGCCATGGCCTTTGGGAATCAGCCAAAAAGGTACCGGGGCTGTCTTGTGTTGTTGGAAGGAACTTAGGTATCTGGGAGTCTCTGAATGAAAGCGCATTCTCAAAGAACCACAAAGAAAAGCAGCAATTGTCATTCTGAACCTATGACCTTGAGGTCAACAACTCACCTGCTAAGGCCACAGAACATCACCACTGGGCCTGGCCTTGGCAGGAAGTGCAATGATCAGCAAGAAGTGTCATGTTCCAGAGTGAAGTTGCATATCTTTTATAGTTTCTCTCTCCTGTTTTCTTTTTTGTTTGTTGATTTTACTTTATTTTTTTAAAGAAAGGCATCTGTTTCTGACTATGTAAACTTTGGGGCTGCAGAAGTCATTTCCCGATTGCCGGCAGAGTCAAAAGTCACGAGTCCGACATTTCAAATCAGACCCGTGCCCTCAGTGGTCAGGTTGGTTTTCCTTTGGCCCAACACAACCTTCTGCACTTGGAGAGTGCAGTCTGGGGTGGAAGGGCATTTACAGGGCTTATGAAAAAGGGCACCAGTCTTTCGGGAGAGAAAAATAGCTCTTTCCAGAGAGATTTTTATGATTAAGTACCAATGAATCTAAAACACATGGATCAAATTTCTCTGAAATTACACAGTTTTAAAAATTTAGGGGAGAAAAGAAATGACTTTTTGGGTAACCCCCAAACATGTGAAGAAGAAAACACACTCTCCGCAGTTGGAGTGTGCAAACCAAACCAACAACAGTGGCTGAGGTCTCCTCTGTACAGGATCCAGCTGAGCTCATCCTTGCTCCCAGCCTCAGGCTGCGGCCTCCCCTTACATCAGCTAATGGGGTGAATAGTGGCTTGGGAGCCCGGTCCAGCTGAGTTGAGTCCACTACGAGTTTTGTAGAGGGCGGCAGAGCAACCTATTTTCTGTCAGTTAAACCCCTCCATTAGTTACCTTTACCTTATGAATACTGTTAAGAATTGGGCTTGAACATACATAACTTTAAATCAGTAATATCCTTCATGGTTCCATGATTTGTTGGCTCCAGATGTAACCTTTTGGCCCATTGAATTGGCTCCAACTCAAATCCCGTTGTTTCCTTACTTTGAGCCTTCTTTTTTTAAATTTTGTTGGGCAGGGGCATGGAGCAAAGGAGGGAGCAAACAGAAGAAATGAGAAGAAGCTAGAAAAAGAAGGAAAAAATGGAATTCCTTCAACTGAGATCCTAAATGTGGAACTCATTGTCTGTACTGGTTTTGAGGCTGAAAAAAAAAAAAAGTACAGTGTTTAAATATTTGTTGAAGTCTGGATTTCTCCCTGCACCCGTCTCCCCTCCACCCTCTCCACCCCCCCCTCAGTCCCTCTTGTAAAATTAAAGCTGAAGCTAGCAGTTCACGTCTAGCTCTTGAAATGTCACCAGCAACATTGCTATTATTCTGATTTTCTGGGCAACGCCCGTCGGTTCCCTGCTGCAGCTCAATTAAACTAATTCTGCTTCTCTCAGATCCGGCCTGACAGCTGCATTGAATTTGGGTTCATGGGGTGATTTATCGGACCTGCTGATGTACAGCCTTGTGATTTAGGAGAGCAAAAAAACTCTGGAATGCACCAAAAAGCAATCTATGCATTATTATTATTAATAATAATAATAAAGATAAATGTCAGCCCCAAGTGACTCTGGTGGCCCCTGCCACTCCATTTAACATTTTAACGGTGGCATGTGGCCCCTACGTGGCACTTGGTTCTGTCTGGTACCTTCAAGGAGGCTAAGAAAAGGTTATTTGTCAAATATGGGGTCGGAGTTGGGGAGAGGGGTATTTTTAAAGCTCTAGGTCAGACCAGCCCAGCTGCATTCCTGTCCCTGTCATTGAACGAGCTGAACTTTGTCACATTATTAAGCTGTCAGCAACGCCAGGGCGTTGTTTAGATTTCTGGTGGGAACTCCTCACACATGCTCCAGGGCTCCATGGGGATTTTATCAACACCATTGTAAAACATGCACAAATGAGCTGGGCTGGAATTGCCCTGGGAAGGCCGGGTTCTCTTGGCCTCATCAGGCAGCAATGGAAATATCGGTGCCGGGCTCTTGTGCCACCCACAGTCACCAACCCCCATACCTTCTGCAAATGCCCAGGCATGGCAGCTCTTCGTTCAGTTGTATCTCTTCTCCCTTCTTGCTGATGGCTGAGAGTCCTGCCTTGGCTTTGGCCAGCCTGAATACGAAGAAGCTCTGAATTCAGATTCATGTGGTTCAAGTCCAAGTTCAGTCCTGGAGCTTCTCTGTTTATTCTTTTCCTCTACAACCCAATCCAGTTCCTCCCTTGTCCCCTGAGATCCAAGTGTTCTCATATGGTTGGTCTTCCAGGCTGGGAGTTGGGAAAGTTCCAGGTACAAATTAGAGCAGTAGAACTGTGAAGAGTTATGGGGTGTACTGTCCCCACAAGGCAGTCCTGCCTTCCAGAGGGAACTGAAATTCAGTTTTTGAAGGCTGGCTCTCAGTGAGAGGATTTCCTGGGCATCCCCAGTGCTCTCCTCAGCCTGAACCTCAGGTCCTCAGAGAGCTGCCTCCCCTGAAGGATGTGTGGAAAGCCAATAGACCACAGTGAGGTAGCGTTAGGGCCCCTCAAGTCTTTGAGAAACAAACAGAATTCCCACCAGGAACTGCCCCACCACAAAACGGAAGTGGCATGCTCTACTAAAACACTTTTTAAAAAAGTATTTTTATTTGTTCATTTTGCTGTGTCAGGGATAGAACCCCTAGTCTTCTGCCTCAAGGCCACATATGCAGCCCTTTGCTCCCATTCCCTACCCCCCCCCCCCAGCATACCTTCTCTCCCACATCTCTGCCTCAAGACACTTTGGATCAGTTCAAGTATCAGGCTAGCCTGAGGAAGTGTAAAAAAAAAAAAAACCCAAAATGCTGATATTGACCCTGTGACCTTGGGTCTTGCCCATCTGTAGGGAAGGTGCCCAAGTGCAGGTGCCCTGTGAGCAAATGTGAGAACTGTATATCCAGCTGAAACAGAGCAAACAATGCAGAGTCTCCCTCTGAGTGCAGCGGGCAATGCCGACGCTCTGTACCTTGAAGAAAGCAGCGTGTAGGCGGGGTGTGTCTCGGCCTCTTTCTGCTCTGGCTGGTGGTTGCTCCAGGTTCCAAGCCTAGCTGTGCCTTTAGCCAGCTTGGTGAACTTGGGAAATGACAGCCCAGTAAATAAGGGGGCAGAAATGACTCCGTCTGCATCTAGCTTCTGTGATTTTTTTTATTCTATTTTTTTTATTGAAAAGAATACGCAGATGATCAAAAATAGAATGAAGGAGTCTGAGCCACTGTGCAGAATCGAGGGCCACATGGGGCTGAAACAATGTAGGCAGTGACACTTACACAATTGAACGGCCCACACCTAAGTGAAAACACATGGCCTCTTTCCCTCCCTGTTCCACTGTATTCAACTTGTGGGTGGTCCTCACAGAGAAGTAGAAAAGACCGTGTACCTGCTCAGACGATTTTTTTTCCACATAAGAAGAACCCTACATCTTTCTCCAGACCTCCCACTGCCAACAATTTGGTCCATCATCCTGCAGAGAATTCCTTGGGGATGGGAAACTTTTCCTAATGAGACCCCTTGTTACCACCATGGGGAGCTGGCTAATAACCTCATTAAATGAAGTCCATCTAGCTGTTGGAATGGATGCTTTGGATATATCAGGTGGAAACCTAGGCCTCTCCCGAGACACACAGAACATTACCCTTTCCCCTCCTTCAGAGTGTGCGGCAGGAATATTGTTAATAACAATCACAGAAGCCATGATTGTTAGCAAGTAAGAATAATGAAAGAAAGGTAATTCATTCCTCTGAAGAAGGAGATTTGGAGATACTGGCACAAGTTGTTGACACATTACAGCCTGGAGCTCAGATTTAGATGGACAAAACTCAGTTCCATCATCTTGGCATCCTCATATGACACTTCCTATCACCTCCCCACCTCCTAGAGTGTAGACCTCAAAGAATGATGATCCTGAAAGGAGTAGGAGATGAAGGAGAAGAATAAGTGTAAGGGAATTTTAACAGTTGTTATCTCCAATGGAGATAATGGCAGGAGAATCTCCTGTCCTCACGCCTGGCTGTCGTCACCGGGGCCCCTTAGAAGGAGGCGGGTTGAGTTTTCCTTCTCCCCTGCCCTGAGCAGAGCCCCAGTAGCCGAAGACCTCCAGAACCAGCCACAGCCATTCTGAGACCACTCTCCACGCGTCCGGACAAGTCTCATGCATGAAGAAACTGGCAGAGGAACCCAGGCATGTAGGTCTCAGGGCTGAGATCTCCAAGCCTGCTCGGATCGGGGCTGAGCATCCTCCACCCAGATCCTCCATCTTCCAGTA
>JAOXYA010000022.1:2601277-2613302 GCA_028565675.1 Sorex palustris | reverse complement strand
TATGGGGAAAATCCAGCTCCAAAATGCTATACATTACAACATGATGCCTTCCACTTTATTTAATAAAATCCCTTTTTATAACTCAGTTAAAATGACAGGGAAAAGAGAGAGAGAGGGAAAGTAATACTAAAATTTATTCCTAATTTTAACTTCGAAGTATACAATAATCATAGTGATTTTGGTAAAATAGTTTGAAGTTTCCAAGCAAAAAACGTCTGTGTTTTTTCTATAAGGCCTCTCTTCAAGATGATAAATACAGAAACTTAACCTTAATCATTCTAAGATGCTAAGGGTGTTAGCATCTATGCAGCAGTAATAGACATGGCTAGGGGCCAAAGAGTACAGCAGGAACAGATAGTACAGCAGGTAGAACACTTGCCTGACATGCAGCTCCAACCCAGTTTTGATCCCTGCATCCCAGTATGGTTCCTGAGCCGATCAGGAGTGATCCCCTAGAGGAGAGCTAGGAATAACCCCTGAGCATTGGTGGTTGTGGCCTCCAAACAAACAGACAAGAGAAATGGGCATGGATTAAATGCAACATATTTGAATGACAAGAGAGAGATAGAGCCAGAAGATGTGCCAGTTTTCAAAAACTTAAAGAAAAAAATTAAGTTGGTAAATTATTTCAGTTATAGTTCATGAAATGACCCATGATATAACTCAAAAATCCTTACCTATCATTCCTCTGTGTTAAAGCACTGTCTTAAAATTGTGTTGAACTTAAAAAAAATGGGAGAAGGGGAAAAAATGTCAGTGTACCTAAAGTCTTCAATCTTGTTCATCCTACACAACTTCTCTCTCTTCTTTCCAATCCTTCCTGCCTCCCAGTCACTAAGGATGGAGGCACCAGTGAGATGCCTTCCTTACAAGGCAGAAGTGGAAATTATCTGCCTTCCCTGAAAACTCCTAGTCCTCTAGACAAAAAGACTCTCACCTCAAGGGGACACTTATTAAGTCAAATGACCCCTTTGCTCCTAAATAAAGCCATGGAACTTAACCAGATGATTAGTTTATAAATTCTTTTTTGCATTAAAAGGTCCAAATTGAGTAGTTGCAACTGAGACCATGTAAGACCTAAAGGACAAAATATTTACTATCTGATTCTTTACAGAAGGACTTGACAACTCTTGTTCTAGAGCAATAACATTAGCTTTTTGTGACTCCCAAGCTCTGGCCTTCAACCTCTCTGTGACCCTAGCATACCTGAATGGAAAAACATATTCCTATTAGTCATCTTACTCCTGTGGTTAAGATGCTCCCAAGGCACACGAAGGTGGAAAGGGAGTGTTCCAGGAAGATAGTGAGGCTTCAGTTTCAGGGTACTCACTGGTACAAAGGCTCTGGTGATATGCTCATGAAGTTTCTTTTTGGTTTTTAGGCCACATCTGGAAGTGCTAAGTGTTGACTCCTGGCTTTACACTCAGGAATCACTCTTGGCAGGATTTGCCAGACCATAGTAGGTGCCTAGGATCAAATCCCAGGTTGACCATGTGTGAAGTATGCACCCTACCTGCTGTACTATCTCTCTGTCCTAAAGGGTTTTTTGGGGGGTAACATTTGGAAGTTAAGAGATTGATACTCTGGCATCTTTTCATTTCAGCATTCCCTCTACCAATTTCCATCTGCTGATTAATGGTACTAGAGGGAATGTGGACACTATGAAACAAAAGTTGAGGTGGAGAGTTGATGATGATTTTAGTTTGGGCTAGGGGGACATAGTGAGATGGAGAGAAGCTATTTCCTATGCATCTTTATTTATGGCTAAGTGATTGCCAGTCCCTGCCTTGACAGGAACACCTTGCAGGAATATTCCCATGCACACTATCCTTTTAGCGCTTTGATGAGAAAGTTAGCTATTCTGACACTAAATGAATATGTTCTCTGGTACCCAGCACTGAAAGTGTGTGGTTGTAGCAGAAAAAGTTTTGAAATATGTGAAGCCAGAAGTGAATCTATAGGAAATTCTACCCAGCCTCGCAGTTCGTAGATGAAAGAAACTTGATCGATTTCCCCCAAATCTGCCAGCAGTCTTAAAATGTTGAGTGACAGTACTTTGAATGAGTTTAATGACACTGTGGTCTATAAGCTGTGATGTTGAAAAACTCTCCTATCAATATTTTTTTAATCAACCACACTAAAGAAAAGGTCAAATGATCTTTCTGTAAGAAATGATATTACAACATCGCAATTCTAGAAAGACATGATCAAAGAGCTTGGAGTCAAATATGGAAAGCTGGTATTACAGTGCATCAAGCCATTAATTAATTTGAAAGACTTGATGGTCTCTGGAGCTGGGGATGTTTGTGATCAGTTTTCTAGAATTCTTAGTTTCTTGTGATCTTATTTTCACTCTAAGAGAAGTATTCATCTGGTTTACAAAAAGTGCCCCCATATTAGGTTAGTCTGAAGACCATAAAACCTGGTCTACTTTCATAATTGTACACAGTCAAATATTGTTAAAATATACCTATGCGATGGCAGGAATGTGGCTTAGTAGTAGAGTGCATGACTCACGTCCATGAGGCCCTGGGTTCTATCCCTGAACTGCCAAACCAAACAGTTTCTCTCTCTCTCTCTCTCTCTCTTTCTCTCTCTCTGCATTTTTTGGTCATACCTGGCAATGCTCAGGGGTTACTCCTGGCTCATGCACTCAGGAATTACTCCTGGTGGTGCTTGTGGGACCATATGAGATGCTGGGAATCGAACCTGTGTTGACCGCATGCAAGGCTATCACTCCAGCCCCTGTCTCTTTTCTGTTTTAAAGCAGGCCCTCATAACCCACTGCCCATGGTCAGGAACATTCATAAGGCAAATTCACAGGTGACAATCTTCTCAAATGCATTGTCATTTGAAGTGAAATTTTCCCTTCCCAGCTAGCATGCTGCCAGGGGTTGGATGAGAGAAAAAGAATACACCTGTCAGAGCTGGATGTGTATGGGCTAAAAATCCCGACTTCAGCATTTCTGCTCTGTGTGTTCCTGCACCTAATATTGAACTTTCTCGAGTCTCAGTTTCTTTATCTGTCAAACAGAAGGAACAGGGCCAACTTCCCAGGATGGTTGAGGAGGAGGAAATGAAAGAACCCGGTTGAAGGCAGGACCCTGAGCCAGCCTAGGACAGGCCTTTCCCGCCTTGGCTCCCTCCTGGCTTCATCCGGGCCTCTCTGCAAGCCCCCAGCGGCTCCTGCACAGAGAACACAGCTGGCAAAGAGACACTCGGAGGAAAGCCTCTGTAATTAATGTCACATTCACTCAATTTCAGGTCTAGACAATATTTTTCTAAAACAATTGCTTCCAAGGGCCAGTAATAAAAACAGAACAATGTCAGTCATCAGAACTCAGAAAGGGGAGGATAAATACTGCCTGACGGGTCCATTCTAACTTTGATCCGAAATGCTGCATTCCTTTGGGAGTCTTGTAGTAAATGATTTCCACACTTCTCCACGGCTGTTGGTCCTCACTGAGCATGGCCCTGTGTCTCAGGAACAAAAGGCAGGAATGTGGGGAGGAGATGGCAGGCGGACTCTGCCCCCAGGGCTCCAGGAGGCTGAGGCACTGGCAGAGATTCATTATCTTCAGAGATTATAGTTCTGAATAGAGACCACAGGCACCAAAAGCTCTGGGCAACCCTGAATCTCTGACCTAGAGTGTTTCGCCATTATCCCAGGTCTGAAATTCGCATCTGCCTGTTATCTAGGAATAGAGGGGTTGGTGGAGGGTAATTCAAATTTCCCTGGGATTACTTCTACTGAAATGGATTCCTGCCCTTTCTTGTTCCTTTTCTACAGTCTTTCCATCCACTTATTTAACTAGTTAGGAGCAGGGATTGTGGAAGCCCATAGTGGTCACATCCACCAAATATCACACTTTGGAAAGTTGGTGTTTGGGTCACTTTCTGTGCAAATGACAGCACCTGGAATTGAGCCAAGTGGTGTTGCCAGGCTGATCATGAAATCTTCCCTTCAAAGACTAGAAACAGAAATGCAAACGTTGAGAAAAGACCCAGAGGAAGACTGGGTGAGGAAGTCAGAGCCAGAGGCTGAGTCCAAGGGAGTGAACCTCAGTCTCTTTAGTAAATAGAATTGAGCAAAGAGGCTGGCAGATGCTCCCACAAAAATAGGACACAGACCACCCAGCACTAGGACTCCTTAGCCAGATCTCTGGCATTTTGTCTTGGAAATAGCATCATCTGTAGCTCCCTGGGTGTCATGAAGCCATTGTGTCTTCCCCACCTGGGACCCCAGATTTGAATGAAAAGAAGCCTTAGTAATACTAAAGAGAGCATTCTGCCCCTGACCCCTTCCCTCATTCCACCCTGGTTCCTTTTCTCACCCCACCCCACTGTTCACTAGCTATGTTGTTCAGGACAATAATAAAAGTGCTCTGATGCTATTCACATAGAGTAAGACCAGCTCAGCTCCAAGTGACATGCCACCTCCTGGGCCCCAGCAGCCTATTTTATAGTTTCCCTTCATATTCCAGAAAATAGGTCATTTCCTGCAATATTTCTAACATAATCAGAAGTTTTCTTCTGACTTTTCTCAGCTAAGCACTCAGTATACCCGTTTAACTAAATCTTTTATTATGTGATTCACATTGCATTTCTTCAAAAAATGTATTTAATTGAATCACTGTGAATCACCATGAGCTAAACAATTACAACGTTGTTCATAATTGGATTTCAGTCATACAGTGTTCCAACATCCATTTTTTTACCAGTGTACATTTCCCACCACCAAAGTCCCCATTTTCCCTCATTCCATCACCCACCCATAGTCTGCCTATACAGCAAATACTTCTGCACCTCTGCACCTCTCTTTGTCTCTGTCTGTTTGTCTATCTGTCTCTCTCTCCTTTTGATAATTATGGTTTGAAATACAGGTACTGTGAGGTTATCATGTATATTGCTTTACCTACTTTTAACCCTCAATTCTTGTCCAGAGTAATTGTTTGCAACTTCCATTGTCCTATTGGTCCATTCTTTAACTCTTTTCTGAAGTAGCTGACATCATGGTCCTTCATTCTTCCAGAAACATTTCTGATGGAAAAGAGGAACTTAAAAACAAGGAACTTTATTTGCTTTCTAAATTTTTAAATGCCCAGTAGATGGCAAAGGCAAGAGGTGAGCTTTAAGAAGATGAGCAGCTGAGGTTGGAGATAATACAGGGTTTGAGGTGCTTATCTTGCACGTGGCATCCTCGGGTCCAATACCGCTTACTATATATGGTTTCCTGAGCATGGCCAGGAGTGATTGCTGAGCAAAGAGTCTGGAATAAACCCGGAACACCTCTGGGTGTGTCCCCCAGACAAAGAAAAACAAGAAGATGGGGAAATGCCATGAGAGGCCAAGCTGATTTTACAGACTCCTGAAGTTCTGAAGTTACTCTAGGGCAGAGATGAATCAGGATCATGATCACAACCATCCTGTTGTTCGTCGATTGCCTCGAACAGACCCCAGTAACATCTCCGTCATCCTAGCCCTGAGATTTTTTTAAAAGTGCCATATTAAAGGCTCTTTTAGGGTTAGGGGAATGAGACCTATCATTGTTACTGGTATTTGGCATATTGGGGAGTTTGCCAGACTCTGCCGTGTGGGCAAGTTACATTTGGTAGCCTGCCATTTTGTACAAAGTAAGAATAAGATAATGAGATGTCACATGGCTGAGATCTATAAAGGTATAAAACAGCCTAGGGGAATAGCAGAAAAGATAAATATGACATCTCAGGAAAAAATGGACAATAGAGGGTTTGTGTGAGAGAGGACAGAGAAGATGCTACTAGAATATCAGAACTTATGATGGTCCACAAGCCGGCTGCAATAGCACAGCGGTAGGGCGTTTGCCTTGCACGCAGCCAACTTGGCCGACCCGAGTTCGATTCCTCCGCCTCTCTCAGAGAGCCTGGCAAGCTACCGAGAGTATTCGATATGCCAGACACAGTAACAACAAAGTCACCAATGGAGACGTTACTGGGCTTGCTCGAGCAAATCGATGATCAACGGGAGGGCCTTTACTTTACTTTATGATGGTCCACACGTGTTTTCAAGGGTTTCGGTGCCACCTCCCATTTCTCCTTCCTATATTAGAGGACATGGATGTCATGTGTATAAAATAATCCTGAAAGCAGGCACTGACAATCCTCAGAAGAACATTCTACAATTCACTGTGTATTCTGTATATATTCTTCCTCAATGGTGGCAGCAACAAAGCTGTGATGTAGGAATTATTTATTTCCCCAATTTGAAAATAAGGAAACTGAGTCTCAATTGAAACATTTCCCCCTAAACTATAATAGTCAATGAGTGTTTGAATAACTGAATTTGATACCAGGATTCTTCCACCATCTCAAGTGACAGTGGTCTTCAAGGTCATTTGATCTCCTCTTGTAAATTCATGTTCATCCACAATTTCTTGTTCATTTCTGCCTTATTACATTTATAACACTCTTGCACACTGCTGCCTTAACAACAGAAATATCCCCTAAGTTTTGTAATCTCTGAGAACATGGTCTCAGAACTCATTACAAAATCAGTTGCTCTGGGCTCTGAACTCCAGGCTCTGAGATTATGGTGGGATTTGGAATTTTGTGGGACTCATCATGGAAGATTTTTTAGCAGGTAATTGGCCAAGTGAATAATCCCCATATGTTGGCTACATAGCCATCATGCTGAAGAGACAAATCTTAGCTGAGTGGAGGCTTGAGGAAATGTAGTGGGAAGTATTGATGAAAGGAAAAGCCATTGCGTGTGCCAAAGAGATATAAGTGAGAAGACTGAAGGCTTCGTTCAAATCTTCTGTTTGCCATTTCATTCCAAATGCCTTGCATAAAAAGAACTGAAGTGTGTGGTGTGCGGTTTTCTCTGCTTCCTTGAGGATTGCCCTGCCTGACAAAAGATCTCACAACTGTTGAAGGAGAGTTAGTCAAGACAGCCCCTGCCTAATGCTCCTCATCCCGACACCTTGATAACCTTATCCTGACTTTTAAACCAGTAACTGCTTTTCCCGCACAATCATGTGCTTTAGGATGTGTGTTCGGATCAGTCTACCACTCTGGGGTGGCTCCCTCTTGCCAATCACAAGTGGAATTCAAGGTGGGTAACACAATCCTGACAGCTGAGAAGTGAGATGAGGTTCTTGGGGAATCGAGGGTGAAGGTGTCCTTTGATTTTCAAAAGAGGCATAAGGAGAAAGGAGGTCTTTGCTGTACATGACCATATGTGGATCTGCTCTTGGTCCTGCCACTGCAGATGTCAGGCTACCACAACACCACCTAAAGCCAACTCTGAGGACAGAAGAGGGGAAGGTTGAAAGGAACTGGGTTTTTGACACTGCTGACAAGTCATTTGATTATGTAGTTCTGAGCTTCTCAGCCTGAAATTGCCTTGTGAGATAATAAATGCTCTGTGCTTAGGGCAGTGAAGTTGGGTATCATGCTGCTTGCCACTGAATGCACCCTATTGTGTGTAAGTGACAAATCACTGTAAACTGCTGTTTATGTATATAAGGAATTACTGTTTCTATTGAATGCTCCAAACTCAATGCTTAAGTGGGCAAGTATTAACACATTGCTAGGGAAAGCCAGAATGACTGGGGGAGTCTGGTGGCACAGCGCAGAGAGAGAATATGGAATGGTATCTAGGTATAAAACCAAGCACGAGTCAATTTAAGTGCCAATGTATTATTTCATGGCGTTCAGAACTTTGCCTTCCCTGCCTTTTTTTTTTTCATGTTCCATCGATAGTGAGGGTCCTAAAGGCATGTAATACAGCAGCAAAATCTGCCACTTTGACAAACCCACTTGCAATCTCCTTTGTCATTTTTATTTTCAAATTTCTATCTAGTTGTGTTTCACAACACAGGCTAAGAAATTGCTTGAAATAATCTTCTTTAAATTTTTTTTTTTATGAAACGGAGAGATGTTGGCTGTACGTAGTGTTCCATTTTCTAAATCACTGCTTTATTTGGCCAGGCCAGATATGACCTAATGACAGTGATTCAATTGCATCTGAAAGGAAGAAAAATTAAAATATAAGTAGCAAAATTACATATTTTTTACTAAGCTAAACATATAAAGAGATTTTTTTCCTCAAATGACTGTTCACTCTCATTTTTCTCTCTGGATTTATTGCAAATGGTGATTGCTTTCAACATTATTTAAAATATTGTGGGTTCATTTTTGTCTTCATTTGAGCTCTTGGGAAGACAGGCTACTCACTGTTCCTGGTAAAGGATCAATATTATGTCAGAGTCATGCCTTGATGGAACTCATCATGCTCTGTATGGCAAACTCTACATTTCTGCCACACAGTGCTTGGCAAATGTAAAGAACTGAATATAGGCTGGGAAGATGTCTCAAAGGGTTGAACACACAGTCCTAATAGCCAAAGGGCCCCAAGTTTGATTTATGGGGCTGCATGGCACTGTCATTGTGGCCCAGGGCATCAGCAACACTAAGTCCAAACAGTACCATAGAACCAAAAAACAGCATTAAACCATCAGGCCACCTGGCCTTCATAACTGACCAAGTATCACCTAGAGTGGCCCTCCAGGAAACTGAGCATTGTTGTGATGTCATGTCTCTTAAAAAAATTAAAGCACATGATCATTTTCTATACACAGAGGCCTTAAGTGTTATCAAAAGGTGGCAGTTTAATATTTTATGAGTAGGTTTGAGATAATATGTAATAAGTTGCTTGAGTAAGTATATATTTATTGGGAAAAATGTTTAAAACACATATAGTAATGATGACTGGTGTCCTTGATTACTCATTGGAATTCACAGTGTTGATGCTCCTTAAGGAGCAACATCATTATTATAAAAAGCATGAAATTTGGAAATCAGCAAGCTGGGATACTTTCTGTGGCTTCTCCTCTCAGTAGTTGCATGGCCACAAGAAAGAGTTTCAACATCTAAATCATATTTACTTATTGGCCAAGTGAATGATGACAATAATGTGCACCTTATAATGTGATTATGAAGATTGAGAAAATCTATAAAAAATACTTGTCAAGAATACCTGCCATATTGGTCCCTGCTGGATTCACCCAATATAGAATAAAGGGATGCATGAATGAGTTATATAGGTAAAAGTCTTCAAATCCAATCTAGGTTATTATAGATTGGTTTTGTATGACTAATTCAAGTTACACATGAGAACTGTAATCTAGCCAGTTTCTTTATTTAATCAGACTATGTTTCTCCCATTCTGCTTTCATGAATCTTCATTGTTTGCCTGCAAATTTTTCTATAGCTAGAAAGTGAAGGTCACAGATATGTGAATAATATTCATCATTTTATCTTCAACACGTAGCTCAGTATTTGGCACATCTTCAATAATCAATAATTTTTATTTGTGAAGCAAGTGAATGAGTAACAAATTTTGCCTTGGGCCAGACCTGTTTTCTGTAAAATATCACATGATTGACAGGGAATCCTTTGGCAGTTCCTAAGACAAGTCAAAATGCAGCCATTACACAGAGCCCTCTCTGAAGGCTAAGATCTATAGACTCCCATTGCTGGCCCGGCTGCCAGATGAAAACCACATTGTGTGGCAATTTACATTGTGTTCTCCTAACATCAAGGGATTCAAGACAGCCTGGCTCCTGCCATCTTATGAACAATTCTGCCCCAACACACTGGCTACTGTTCTCTCTATTGAATTGCAACTCTTTTTTCCCCCCCTGGGTATCGATAAACAGCTGCAGAGTCAAATTAGTACTGTTTACTGTCAAATTAAGATGGAAAATGATCCTTTCTGTTCTTTGTTTACAGCGCCTGTACTGCTTGTCCCAAACCTCCAAAGAAACTAAATGTGAGCGGACGGCTTCTGACGGTGGATACTGTCCCAGATCAAACAGAAGGCAGATTTTGTTTGTCTTCTAAAGTAAACTATCTTTTCAGGTTCATGGGCTCGGAATAACAGCTATCATGTTTCGCCAGCTGTTTTTTATTCCTTTGCTAATTTTACAGCTTGGTCTTTTAGAAGGAGGCCTCTGTCTTTGTTCCATTCCTATGGTGCTGGTTCAGTGCCAGGGGAACAGAATATTCATAGAAATTTAGGAAGCCAAGAGAGAGAGAGAGGAGAGAGTGTGTTTGTGATTTGGATGCCTGGATAATAGTGTTCTGAGAACGCATCATGAAATAAACAGTGTTTATTGTCAAAAACCTAAATACTGCAACAATCTCTAAATAATAGAGTTTTAAAAATCTTGGTCTTATTCCTTACCTTTTTTTTTTCCTTTCAGGCTCTTTGCCACTTTATATTTGACAAACAGACTCTCTAGATACCCCTCTAAGTTCCTTAAAATGTTCAGCGAGATTAGTGAGGTCTTACTCAGAAAGTATCTGCAGAGTGAGCTGGTTCCAACAATCACTTGAATTGACTCTACCACCAGTTACGGTTTGGATGTGTAACCTATTTTCAAACCAACCCATTGCATTTCACTCCTGTTTATACTCATCTTTCTCATTTATCTCATGTTATGAAAAAGAATCTTGCAAGTTGCCTCACTAAAATCCAGACATTCTGTCTCTGTTGCATTTTGCACTCATATGAAGAGTTCTTAGGGAACCCCTTCTGAATCTTGGTGATGATAACTTCTTTATTTTATGCTCACCAGCTAAATTCTTAATAGTCTAATCTTTATTTTGTGCTTACCCCAAGCCCCATCCTACAACTCCAGATTATGGATTGTTCTGCATTTAGGAGAAACCATCCTCTTACCCTTTTGCAAAGTAAGACCGATAATTTGCAAAATTCATTTAACATTCATTTCACAGGGTAATTTTGCACATACTATATAATTTAGTTTTCCTGATGATTTTCTAAGGAAAGTACCATATCCCCACTTTATAAATAAACTGTGAGTCAGAGAGCTTAAGTCTGGGAGAAGAGCTGCTGTGCCAGACCCTCCTGCAATCATTCCCTATAAGTCTCTTCTCTAGAACTAGAATTCAAAGTCACAACCCATTTTCTAATTCTTCTCTAATATCACCCCACTCTTTCACTTCAAACGTTCATTCTTCTTTCATTTGATGCTCCAGTCAATCTCGTCTGCTCCCTGAGTTCAAATATGTCTTTTTAAATTAATTAATTAATTATTTTTTTATTGAACCACCACGAGATAGTTATAAAGCTTTCATGATTGAGATTCAGTCATACAATAATTGAGCACCCATCCCTCCACTAGTGCACATTTTCCACCACCAATGTTCCCAGTATCTCTCCCGCCAGCCCACTCCATCCCACCCCTGGCCTCTGTGGCAGGTACTTTCCTTATTATTCTCTCTCTACTTTGGGGCATTGTGGTTTGTAATATATAGACTGAGAGGCCAGCATGTTTGGTCCTTAGTCTACTTTCAGCACACATCTCCCACCTCGAGCAATCCCTCCAACCATCATTGACTTAGTGGTCCCTTCTCCATTCCAACTGCCTTTTTTCACCAGCACATGAGGCAGGTTTCCAAACTGCTGAGTCATCCTCCTGGATCTTGTCTCTACTGTCCTTAGGTGTTAGTCTCATAATACATTATTTTATATTGCACAAATGAGTGCAGTCATTCTATTCCTGTTTCTATCCTCTTTCTGACTATCTTCACTTGAGCATGATAGTCTCCATGTCCATCCACCTATAAGCAGATTTCATGACTTCATCTTTTATAACATCTGCATAGTATTCCATTATGTAGATGTATCAAAGTTTCTTTAACCAGTCATCTGTTCTTGAGCTCTCAGGTTGTTTCCAGATTCTGGCTATTGTGAACAGTGCTGCAATGAACATACAAGGCAGATGTCATTTCTACTGTGCTTTTTTTGCACCCTTGGGAGATATTCCCAGAGGTGGTATTGCAGGGGCATATGGAAGCTCAATTTCTAGTTTTTTTAAAAAATTTATTTATTTATTTATTTTGAATACCCATCCCTCCACCAGTGCCCATTTGCACATTTGCGATAGCACAGCGGTAGGGCGTTTGCCTTGCATGCAGCCAACATGGCCGACCCGAGTTCGATTCCTCCGCTCCTC
>JAOXYA010000022.1:2451189-2461407 GCA_028565675.1 Sorex palustris | reverse complement strand
GGTAGTCACTAAATGACAGCTTTCATGGAGATGATTATCAAAAACAAAACTTCACAGAGTGGAGGTTATAATTCTTTTTTTCCTAATACCCAAAGAAAATCTGCATTATAACTATGTAGACTTACATGTGATTATAAATCCTTATTTATGCTTACAAAACGTGAAAGTGCTACATGGCATTAGTTTTTCAACAGCATAACTCTATCTAGGCTTTTTTTACACATATAATTTTCATATTTTGGTTAAAGTTAATTCCTGGGAGACCTTTCAAATTACAAATGAGAGATTAAATTTTTGTTCCCTCTGATTTTTCTATTAAGTCAACTTCATTACATTTTAATTCTTTGAAAATTGAGTAATGTGGTGTTTCATAAATAGATATTTAGCTCATATTAAACTTGAGACCCCGTGGTTCAGTCTTGGTATAAAGCTCCATTAAATTCAACAGAAAACATAAATGTAATAGAAAACAATTGACAACTTTTTCTTTTCTCAAAAACACCAAGTTTGGAGGAGAGTGTTTAAATATAAACATATTCAATACAATAAAATTATTTTAAGACCCACTATGGATTAAGCAATGCTTTTCCCAAATTCCTATGTAGAATCTCTAATTCCTGATGTGACTGTATTTGGAGAGAAGAACTCTATAAAGATCATTAGAGCCACAGAAATAGCTCAGGGGTAGGACCCTTGCCTTTTACAGCTAATCCTGGCAACACACATGGTATCCCAAGCCCTACTAAAAGTGATCCCTGAGCACAAAGGCAGAAGTAAGCCCTTGAGAACCTAAGCACAGGTGGGTGTGGACCAAAATCAAACAGAAATGAAGAGGTGATTATGGTTCCATGAGGTTATGCAGGTGTACCCCAAACTAGAACAACTGCTTCCCTTGTATAAAAAGAAAGAAGACCCCAGAACAGAAAGCACAGGCTACATGCAGCCATCGGAGTGCTCAGGTAGCAAATGGCATCAACAAGCCAGAAAGAGGGACTTCAGGTGACCCAGCACCTGCCAGCAAAGTGGCCACAGATGCTCAGCCTCCTTAACCATGAGAAGATCATTCTTGGTTGTATACATCTGTGGTTTTCAATCACCAGTCTTCAGACCAGTACCCATCCACAGAAATTTCCTGCTAGTCTGCAAAAAAAAGTGATTGCAACTTTACAACTGGTAGCCTGGATGAAATGTTCATTTGATAATATTGAATTTAAAATACACACACAAAAAGAATTGTGTAAACAAGGTTTGATCTTTGCCTTAGTGACCTACAAAATAGCTAACCTGTTTCCACCAGTTCGCAGGTGTAAAATTAGGTTGAAAAATCACTGGTTTAAAACTCCCAGGATATGACGTTTTGTTTCAGCTACCCTAGCAACTAGTAAAGCCCCCATTTACATATATTTCACACTATTTTCTCTTACATCTCATTGGATCTTTCCTCCCCACCACTGGCCCCTCAAAATCAGTTCACTCCTTCTCCTTCTCTGGCCCTCAAATGATCCTTAGATGCGCGAGTCTTATTTGCTGTACACTCCATGTCTCTGCTTTCATTGTGTGTTGATTGGGCTGCTTTGGTACTTCAGTTATTTGTCTTCCTTATTTTTCATCTTTTTCTTCCCAGTTTGGAATTTTTCAGAAAAGTAGATGCCTTCTTCCAAGAGACAGATGGAGATAAAGATTCTAAGTGTTTTCTACAATCTGCTATCCCTGATATAATATATATATATATGTATATATACATATATCAGGGTTGTAATGCATAAATCACTGAGACAAGACAGAAAAGGGGGAATGTCAACTAGGCAGACTTTTGAGTGCTAGTAGAACTGCCTATGTGGTGTCAAAGGTCCAATAGAAAAGACCAATTATAGCCTATCTTTAAAAAGAAAAGACTCCAAATGGTTTTCTAGCTTGTTTGCCGTAACAGCATAGTTGAGATCCCCAGCTTTGCATTTTATCCTACTGGCTGAAAATGGAGTGAAGATACAACTGGGGAAAATGAAGGTCTCATCAGGGACTTTTCTCTGGGAAAGAGCAGAAGTAAAACAGGTCCTCTGCTGGCCATCCCTACCAGGGAGACCTGAGAGACAAAGGGACACAGAAGAGCTCCATGAAATAAGGATGATAATTTATTATTATTATTATTATTATTTTATCATTTTGGGGGTGTTGCTAGTCATACCCAGCAGTGCTCAGGGCTTACTCTTGCTCTAACTCAGTGATCCATCTTGTAGTGCTCAGGAACCACATGGGATGCCAGGAATCAAACCTGGGGTCCGCCATGTGCAAAGCAAGCTCCTTTTCCATTGTACTATTTCTCTGGTACCAAGAACACGGGCAATTTTTAAAAGCACCAATAGGAAATCTGGTTTTTACTTCAAAATGGGCTTGTTTACAACTGACAACCAAAATATTTAGAAATGTAATGGGGAGAAAAGGTCACCACCAACTCCAACAGAGTCTACGATTAGTCAGCAAAGTGCCTGTGAGCCTGGATTCAGGCATCTGTATGTAATTATGGCAGCGTTTAATATGCACTCTTCACCTTCAAAGACCTTTTCCCTGCATTAGCTAGTGAATCTTCCCAGCAGCCTTTTGTGGGATAGTGTGATTATATCTGCCTTAAAGACAGGGGAGGTAGCTTGAAGAGGGTTCCAAGTTCTTCAAGTTTGAGAGAGGCTTCCTGGAAATACAAATCCTAAGCAAACTGATCACACAGGGCTCCCCCATCTCACCATCAACTTTAGGTTTTCTAGTTTTGCCTGGGTGTAGGAGTCTTCCAGAATAATATGTTATTTCTTACTAAGTTCATTATATCCCACTTCCTGATTCTCACTTTATTGTTGCTATTCCCCCAAGGACTGAAAGAAACACTTCCTCCTTCAGAGATGATGAAAACTCACTTCTGCATCCAAGAAGATATCTCTCAGGGCACCATTAATTTTCATCTTCTTGCAATATGCTCTGGTTACGTCCCATATGGACTTAGCTAAGCTGGAACTAGGACTCCCAGAATGCCTTTCTCTCTATTTCCACATTAGGATTGGCCAAAAGAAAACCTGAAGAGGGTTTGGGATGAGGTGAGCACTGGAGCCGTGTCCATTATGCCGGGAAGGTGCTGAGGGCACTTCTGTGGCCTATACCTGGAGTTGCTAGTCTGTTTGACCCACATTATTGAAGGTGAGCAGTATAGGGTATGTGACTCTTTCAATTCCTGCAGTATGTCTGCCTCCACTTCTCTAACTACTGGGCAATCTCTGTAGGCAGCTGCGTGGAAAAGGGCACTTGCTTTTGCCAACCACCTGCATCACTAAGGTCAGAGGTGATGAGGGGCACAAACAGGCTTTAATTTGTTTTCTTGTGTTTCTTGAAGCTGTTTCCAGTTGTCCTTTGACTCTCTTCCACATTATGTATGAGCATTTCTTCTCAGTTGCCAGAAATGGCTTTAGAGACACCAGCCCTCAGCTTCAACCAATGTACATGACATGATTTTTACTTAAAATCCCTTGTTTGTCATAGAATGCAGAGATCCCACTTCCTCTGGACACGCAGAATTTAACTATTTATATGAGTATTGAACAACCAAAAAATATAGAGTATAGAGCCCCAACCAAGAATCTCATCCTCAGGAAACTGACATGGCATGAAAGATGGTATTCACAGTCTGCATGGACTTCATCATTTCTCCCATGACTCTCTTATAGACTTCCTTGGCTTCTTTCCCAATTAATTAAAGACTAGAATGCCATGAATCTAATTCTAGCACAAGGGCATATTTCCAAACTTCTCCTCTTCTTCTTCTTCTTCACTCCCATCACAGTTTGGCGGGAAGAAGGTTACAAAATGCCAAACAACACTGTGCACCCAGCCAGACTCTTACGGGTAAAGCGTTAATTTAATGAGGAGATGCCTAGAAGGTGATCCACTACTTAAATTTTAGTTTCAACTTCAGGGGCTAGATGGAGGATTCAGTGGTTCAAAAAAGCAATCTGTGTGCTTTCTGCAAAAAGCCAAATATGGGAAATACTGAGAAACAGTTTAGTACGACACTCCCAATGTTCCAAGGTTCCAATACCATCCTTTATGAATATGCCTATGTGCCTAAAATCAACACTGTCAAGAACGTTGATGACGAAGTCTATAGATGGTTAAGTGTATATGATACTGTTTTTGGCTGTGGACACTCCAATCCAGTCCCCTCTATATTCAAAGAGGGTGCCCCCACCCACCTTGTATAACAATTAACAGCTCCTTGCCCAAGGTTCCCCTTAGTGAGGTCAATAAGAACACAGCACTAGGCCGAAAAATAACCAAGAAATAAAAAAGAGGTTTTCACTCTCATCTCATCCAGTAAGTCCTTGAAGGTCAGTCTTCTCTAGTCAACATATCACCAGAAGTGCTTCCCCTAAAACCAGATTCCAAGAGATAGCTCCGGATAGAGTTCAGATACCACTTCTCCTCTAGCCCTTGTGGGAATAATGGCTTTCTATAATTGCTAAATTTGGGATTTCCTGACCTTTTATGGCTATTCTTGCAACTCTGCTACAAAACCATTGTTTCTAATTTCTCATATTAAATACCTCTGTTGAATTACTCCATATGGGTTTTGTTTGTTGTTGAGAGCCCCTAGTGACCACTGATGCCTTCAACCTTGGGAATTAGAATTTGCCAAAACTGACTTACTTCCAAATTGTCTATGCTCACTGGGCTAGTAATCTTACACAAAATATGTCAGAAGAGAAAAAGCATATGATGACTCTGCACCCAGCCTAGAGGGTATATAAAGATACAGTCAAGTCGTCCTGATCACACAGCAACAGCAGGCACATACTAGACTTTCTCAAGTATTTCCCATTAATTTCTACTGGTTTTTCACAGTTTTACCCAAATCTCACATTTTTATATGTTCATCAGAATATCTCAGACATTTGCTAAGCTCTGGAGATATGATAGACAAAAAATATTATCGGCTTCGAAGAGCTTCCATTTTAGTAATAGTGATCAAATCTGGGGTCAACCTTTGCCATAAAGACAAATTTTCCGGGGATGCAGTATAGTGCTTAAGTACATGCTTTGCATATATGATACCTTGGGTTCAGCTTCCAACACTCACATGTACATATACACACACAAACACATATACACACAAATATAAAATGAACTTAACAGACTATTAGATTCAATCTGTGGTATTTTCTTAGAGTTATCAGCTCCCATACGACCAGCCAGATAAATTTGCCAATGACCAAAATAATCTTTAACATACTCTAGATAGAGATATTCACAAACATTAGTCAGGGATCTTTAAATTCAGCCTCATAGCAGTATCCACCATTATGATCATTCATATAGAGAAGGAAATAGGCATCTCTGCGTGAAAACCATTCCCCCATTCACTGTTAAAGGCCTGTTTTCTTGGAGTGGGCATCCTGGTATTCATTTATTGCACTGTGTGCTCTGGTCAAAAACCAGATTAATCTGTTATGCCTTCAAGGCTCTCCCTACATGTTCAAAAGATCTCCATATATACTTTATCCCTCCTTCTCCAAATCTACAAGGATTAGGCTAGAATCTTTTTAGATAATGACTCAATTTCTTCCTTCTTAATCAGCTGTATGTCTTTCCTCAGCCTCTGGAAGGTTAACAGAAGGTCTTTAGGAAATGTTTTCTTGTTGAATGAATGTGTGAATGAATAGATGAATTTTTTGAAGACAAAATCAACCACTGATGTGTTAACTCTGCATTTTCTACAAAACACTAGTTAAGAAACTTTCTTTTAAAGTCAGTAACACACCCACCTTGGTCATTATTGGAGTAATATACTAGAAATAAGACTTATAAGGAATAATGCTGAAACACCCCCTCCACACACATACACATACACACACAAAAATACATACCCACTACCTTTTCTTCCCCGTCCCTGGGCACAGCTAGGTCCAAGGTATGCACAGGAAGTCCGGCTGCCATAACCAGACCTGAAAAACTAGTTTTATCCTAAGATTCGACCAACTTTAGCAAATTAAGATTTCAAAAGAACTGTTTGAAACAATCATTTCCTAGAGTGCCACTCCACACACCCCAAAGAAGTCAAAGCAGATATTTTAAATACTCCCACTAGCATTTCGGTTGCAGGAAATGTAGAGCTACAAGTGGATAGCTCCTTTGTCTTCCTTAGCCAAAGTACCCTGCAAGCCTAACATAGAACAAAACTTGAGACAGACTCCCCAGAGACCACAAGAAGGTGTCTGCGAGTAGCTAGAAGATTCTCTCTGTTCCCAGACCTCAAACTTTGGTCTCTAGCTCATTAAAGATAGAAGGCAGACACCCGTAGGGCTTAGACTTGTGCCCAGCTGACTAGAAAAATCAGGAGGCTAGAGGTGACTCAGCTCAAAAACTCAAGCTCCACCTTGACTGACTTTCTGCCAGCCAGGGCCATTGTGCCAACCACTGGGGTTCCAGAGTGTCCCAGTCTTGTCCTTGACCTCTCAGAGCATCAGGCCCTACACTTTGGACTCAAAGAACCGTTGTCTCCATTCCTCTTCCATCTCCTCACATTCAGTTCTGACAAGAGTTACCCAAACCCAACCTGCAGGTATTTTTCCTGGAGGAGAAAAAAAAGTAAAATAGAAACCAGTTGTAATTTCTTTTTTTTTTAAACACAGTAAAAATGAGAGAGCAGATTTGCAGTGAGTTTGACACCAAGCATAAAGGGCAAGGCATATCATCAGGGGAAATGCCATCACATGAAATCATAGTACCCAAAGACAAGCCAAACTGTGGCCTCCGACTGTCCCTCCACCTTGCTGAGACAGTGGCAAAGGTTTGCCCCCTCTCTGCCTTCGAGGCAGGAAGTCTAATATGGCTCTTGCATTCCATCCAAAAACAAAGGAGGGGGTGGATTTCTCTGAACCCTCGCCAGGTCGCACTGAGGTGGGTGTTGGGTCTTTTGAAACCGTCAGAATGAGTATGCTTCTGATTATGGGGTTCCCAAGACTCTGAGCCAGGTTTTTTTTTAAGCACATACATTTTCTTTCTGGACCAGAGCCACGTTGTTCTGGCTATGTTAATCCCCCCCAGTAGTCACCGTGCTTCTCAGGGCATCCAGGGAGTTGCTTGTTTTAGGGAAATCCTGTGAGTTTGAACTCTGTTCAAGAATGTGCCCAGTATGCTTCAGTCCAGGAGCAAAGTGAATTTTGCCTGGAGAGTTCAAAGCACTTGGGGAATTGGGGGCAGGGGCAGAGATAATACTATGAGACTCTGAGGGTCGGTAAACTCAGCATTGCAGCACTCTGACCTGTGATTTTGGAAGTGACCTAGCTACTGGAAAACTCTCAGGATGCCTCGTGAATGAAAGGATCAGTTAAGACCAATGTTCCATAAGTAACTGTGAAGTGGGTTTTACTCCACCTTTTGTCTAATATCTCCCTCTCCCAATAAGTTTTCTGGGCCCTTCTGTGTCTAGGAGGACCAAGAACTCTCACTTCCATGCCTTTGCTGAAAGTAAGGTTTGTACCTTTGCCAGAATTTTGCCTCTTATTTTCTTGACCATCCAAACTTGTCTGCATTGTGTCTAATACTAGACATTACCATTCATCCCAATTGATGTGTTTCCTAGAATAGCCCTTTAGATAACTGGAGTAAGCCACTTCCCCTATGACAGAAATTTAAGAGCATCAGTTGTTGGCCTCCCTCACCCCAAGAACTCTCTACATCTGAATCCAATCCACTTAGAGGTTCATCACGATGTATACATGAAAAAGCAGACTAAAAAGGCAATATAGCAGGGAGCAGAACGATGTCACTGAGAGCCCATAAATTCTATCATCTTCCTGATTCTGATAATTGTGTGATCCTAGGCATGCACTTTGCGTCTCTAGTCTCCATTAAATGGCAGTAATCTGTGAAAGTCCCTGGTAATATCATGGCAATTTACAGATTCAATAAAGTTGCATGGTCCTAAGAATTGCCTGTAGGGGGTGCTCTCTAATATTTGATGAACAGTCATGATCCTGACATATCAAGTGAGTGTAGGAGAGTGAGGCCTTAATGATAGATCACTTGTAGGTGCATCAGACTCTTCCAATATTGAGAATATTGAGTTTTGGTTAGAATGGAAGGGGACAAAATAAGAGAAAAGGCAGAGAGGACATAGAGAAAATGAGACTGCATATAAAACATGCCATCAAGAAAAGAGAAAGAAAGCAGAAAGGGAAAGCAAAGGTAGCAATGGTCAAGAGAGAATGAGTCTCGTTTTCAACTTTGCTTAGCAGTTCTTCCCCTTACTATAGCCCAGTTTAAATATTTCACATGCAGGTGGCCAGTAGTCAATCAAACTAAAAATGAATATTCTGAATTTTGCCCCCTGTGGCGTATTCAATATGCCAAAAACAGTAACAACAAGTCTCAGAATGAAGACATTACTGGTGCCCACTCGAGCAAATCGATGAACAACTGGAGGATAGTTCTACAGTGACAGTGCAGTGCAGTTGTGCCTTTGAAAAAGCCACCATGACTTCCAATACTGTTAATCATAGGGTTCCGTGCATACAACAATTCAAGAGCACACCTTCCACCAGAGTGTCTGCTTCCTTCGACCATTGTCTGTGGCCTCTCTCCTTAAGCACTTCCCCTAGCCTATCTCTCCACCATGGTAAGCTCAGTTTTATGGACCTGTTTTCAGGTTGTTATTACCTCTAGCCATATGTTATTTCTTTACTAAGTTCATTATATCCCACTTATCCTAGAGACCATTCTGCATCGATCTCTCTTCTATGAATCTCCTATGAATCCCTCTTCGCTCAACATGATACCCTCCAGTTCCATCCAAGTTGTGACAAATCATATAATTTTATTTTTCTTATAGCTCAGTAGAATTTCATTGTGTATATATTCCATATTTCCTTTGTGCAGCCATCTGCTCTTGGACTCTTGGATTACTTCAGATTTGGGCTATTGTGAATAGTGTTTCAATGAACATAGAAAAGCAAATATCTATAGTAATCAAGGCAGTGTTATCAGACAGATGATACTCTCAGATCAATGGAATAGAATTGAGATCCTTGAGATAGATCTTCAGATATACAGTCATCTAATCTTTGACAGAGGAGTTAAGAGTATAAAGTGGAGGGGGGGGGAAAGTCTCTTCAACAAATGTTGTTAAGAAAACTGGTCAGTTATATGTTAAGAAATGAACTCAGACTTCTATATTACACCACATATAAAAGCCAATTCAAAATGGATTAAAGACACTGACATCAAATCTGAATTCATAAATTATACTGAAGAGAGCCAGAGGATAGTGGGTAAGGTCAGAGCTTGCTCACAGCCTGCACACAGCTGACCAGATTTCTTCCCTGGGACCCACTGAGCCTTTCAGAAATGATCCCTGAGCACAGAGCCTGGAGTAAACCCTGAGCCACCAAAAAACAAAAAAAAAGTTTATATTGAGGGAAACTGAGGTAGAACTCTTCAAAACAGATAATCTAGAAGCATCTTCAATGAGTTTATGTCTATGGCCAAATAGAAGCAAAGATAAACAAAAGGAACTGCATAAAATTAAGAAGCTATACACCGCAAAAGATATGATCATTATCCCATAGACAGGGAGAAAGTATTTGTCCACCACTCATCTGGAAAGGGGTTAATATTCAAGATATATAAAACATTTGTAAAACTTAACAAGAAATTGAAAACAACCAACCCCATTCAGAGAACACATGCAGATGGCAAAGAAGGATATGAGACCATCTTCTGAATCACTTATCATCAAGGAAACACAAACCAAAACAACATCACCTCACATACTGAGGTTGGCACACATCTGAAAAGACAAAAATAATGTTAGTGATTGCGTGGGGGAAAAGAAACCCTTATCCGCTGCTGGTGGTATTGTTGATCAGTTCAGCCTTTCGAAAAATATATGAACATTTATCAGAAAGCTAAGAATTGAGTTTCCGGGGCCCAGAGCCTGGGTTCAGGATACATACAGAAGGGTGTTTGCCTTGCATGTGACTGAGCCAGGTTTGATCCCCAGTCCCACCTGGAGCCATCCCTGAGCACAGAGTCAGGAGTAAGATATGGCCAAAAAAATACAACATCCGAGGGGAAAAAAGAATTGAACTTCCATATAACCTAGCAGACAGGTAGCGAGTGAAGAGCCGAGCCAGTGTATTGACGAGTACTGACGGCAGGTTCTTCAGGTGTTCAGGTCTG
>JAOXYA010000022.1:2408298-2423508 GCA_028565675.1 Sorex palustris | reverse complement strand
TGGGAATCTTTTTTTTAGTTGGTAAAGTTAATACTTTATATATTCCTTGGTGAATTGCCCCAGTTGTCATGAAAAAAAAAATAATGTTCCATATATCTCCAACAACTTTTGTCTTCAAGCCTATTTTGTACAACATTAATAAAAAATCTTTTACAGTTATTGTTTGCAAGTATCCTTTGTATGTTCAACTTAATTTTGTCTTTGAAGCTAAGTCAGTCCTTATACATTATACATATTTGGATCTTGATTTATTCCAACCTGAAAATTTCGGGACAGAGTGTTAAATCCATTTGCCTTTAATGAAATAAATTCCTGATATGTTTAGATTTTATGTTTGCCATGATCATTTCATTTTCTTTGTGCCTCTTAAGCTTTTTAATTTATCTGTACTTCCTTTACTATGTTCTTTTGAATCAAATGTATATTTTATTTTAATTCCTTTGTGGTTTTAAAAAGTTTTAAAAAGTTATTTTCTTAGTGGTTATTCTATGAAGTAGAGCTTAAATCTTTATCACATCTACTTTTGATTAATACTTGGTATCAGTACAATATATAAACTTTATTCAAATATATTTTCATTTCATGCCCAAATCTTGTGTTATTATTTTCATATAAATTACATCTTTATGTGTTATAATACAAAATTAACTTTATGCAGTTATCTTTTAAATCTGATATAAAAATTTTTTTAAAGTATAGTAATAATAGTCTTTTGCATTTACCTATATAATTACCTTTTCCAATGTTCTTGGTGAAAATTCAAACTACTCTCTGGCACCATTTAAGTTCAAAGAGCTTTCTTTAATATTTTCTTGTAAGGCAAGCAAGTCTTCATGCTGGAAATGGACTTTCTCCAGGTCTGCTTACCTGAAAAAGTAATTTATTTGCCTTCATTTTTGAAGGACAGTTTTGTTGGCTAGAGTTTGAAGGATTGACTTAATTTTTTTCTTTCAGAGCTTTGACTATGTTGTTCATTACCTTCTTGCTTTCAAAAATTCAACTTTTTATATTCCTATAATTTTATTTTTCAAAAGTTTGTTGTTGGTTGAGGTTCTGTGATTTTACAGTACTGTTAATGGTGGTTTTTCAAATGCAGAATTCAATTTTAGTCATGTTGTTCTTTTGTACATAATGTCTTATTTTTTCTTGTGTCTTTTAAGTTTTTCCCTGTCTTTCTGTAGTTCAAATATAATGTGCTTAGATGTGACCTCTTTTTATCATATGAAAGATTATTGAGCTCTTTATGTGTTTAAGTTAATCTTTGAAATAAAATTTTTGGACTTTTTGGTCAATTATTTTACAAAATTGTTATCCCTCTTCTCCCTGACTTCAGGGACTCATTTTACCCATATGTAGGTTGTATGGCGATATTCAGATCTCTTAGGCTGCCCATTTACTATCATGCTATTTTCCTTCCATTCTTTAAAATAAATCATTTCTATTACCTATCATCAAATTTGATTTTTCTTTCTACTGCTATCTCAAGTCTGTTTTTGCTCTAGTGAGCTTTCATTTCATTTATTGTACTTTTCAAAACCAGAATTTCAATTTCATTCTTTTATATATTTGATTTCTTTATTGATATTCTCTATTTGATGTCATCATCATCCTTTCCCTTAATTTCTTAAACATGGTTTCTTTTAGTACTTTGAACATGTTTTTGATATCTGCTTTGAAGTCTTCGTCTCCTAAGTCCAAAACCTGGATTTTCTCAAAGACAGTTTATTTTGACTGCTTTAATTTTTCTTCTGTGTAGGGGTTTTACTTTTCTGTTTCTTCACATGTCTTTTAATTTTTTTGTTGAAAACTGAACATTGCATTTAACATATTGGAATAACTCTGGATACTGATTTTCCGTTCCCTCATGCTGTTTTTTGCTGCTTGCTTGCTTGCTTGCTCAGTGGTTTCTATTAATGAATTCTAGAGTCCTTATAGTAAGAAGTCATTCATGCATCTGCCAGGGTGTTTGATGCTCTTTTTCTCCTTTGCTAAGTTACTTATTTATATTTTATTCTTAAATCTGAAATGCTTCACAAATGTACATTGTCATTTTTGGACAGAAACCATACTAATCTGTGGCTCCAGTTTTAGAATGTGTGTTGCTGAAGTGAGTGATCCTTTTTTTTTTCACTTTTTAAAGCTAGTATCCTAAAACTCACATTCCTCTAGAAATATATGAATCATTACTCTTGCGAATGTACACAGTCTTGTATCTCTGGGCAGCTTTCCAGCTCTTGAAGGATGCTATCAATGTCTAGTCTGAGCATTGTTATCTCCAATTGCTACCTCACTCCTTGAAATGTCCTTAGTATAATATTCCCAAGCAGAATTAGCCACCGAAGTGATTATTATTTTCATCAGTTTTATCTGCTCTCAACTCCAAAATTATTCATCCTTATTCAGTTCCTTCCATTGCCTGCTGGTAGAATCAGTTCGTTGATGGAATTTGGGCAAGGAGGGGGGATGAAAATAGCACCTATGTATTATTGTAGATTCCCAGTGTTCTTAGCCAAGCCACACAATGAACAAATACTTCTGAATCTTTTATGCATCTGTAAATAAATTTTATAAATTTATTTCATAGATTTATTTATCGATGTACATGGATGGGACTAGAAGATATCATGCAGAGTGAAGTCAGTCAGAAGGAAGGGGCAGATACCGAATGATCTCTCTCATATGTGTGACTTAAAGATATGTGGCAAGGTAGCAACAAGGGTCCGAAGAAAACATAATGGGAGAATTGATTCATACAATTGAGTTGTTGGGGGAGGATTTTGAGTGAGAGAGGGGTTGGGGTCCTTGAGTGATGGGTATATTAGTGATGGATGTGACCTTTCCATGGTCCATGAGAAAGCATTATTAATAGTATTGTAAACAAAAATACATAAATAATTTAAAAATAAAAATCAATACATAAACAGTGTTTGTGATGCTAATATGGTTGTTTTGATTGTTTCACTTTTATCATTGCATTTGGAAGTGTTTGACAAGTTTCTCATAATACCCTGCTTCCAATTCCACAACTTGTCTACTAGTTTCCACACAGCACTTTGATATAAGCTATTATTTCAAGTTTTTTGATTAGAAAACTGGGTTTCATTCAGGCAAGTTAAATAAGAGGCTAAAAATTATGATTCCTTTTTTTCAAATGCAGTGCACAGTTTTGAAGGCTCTAGACCTACATCTGAGTCTTACCTGATTCTTCAGAAAGTCTTTATAATTTTTTGAAGAATCTTGAAGAATAAAAAATTTGAATAATTTTGAAGAACACTTAGTAAGTAAATATTTCAGTTAACTTTTTGTTTGATCATACATGATGCAGATAAACATTGCTTCTATTGTGTATAATGCATGCCCCAGGTACCAAGCAATGTGATACCATGCTGGAAGCCTTTTCCTCCTAACAAAGCAGGAAGGATGAGGAGGAGGCCTACTTTTACCCAATGGATGTGGAATCTGAGACTCAGACATAATTTTAATGTGATGGTGAAAGTACGTAGTTGTACAATGTGCTTCTTTTTGGACATCATTCAGCTAGTATAAAATGGGAAACACAAAAAGAACTCTGAAAATTTATTTTAAAAAATGAAATATTTAAAAATATAAATCAAGAGAGAGAGTTTTGATATTTGGGATTGTTTGGCTTTAAAGAAACTAAAATAATAATATTATGTGAAATGAAAGCAATGTTTGCTGGTTAACATGGGTAAATGATTGCTGAAAGAAAAATTCATAAATAAAACCATACAAAATGCATTTCCATTTCAGCAGAAAATTTGCTTCTTTCTAGGTTTCATACGATGTTAAAGTTTGTTACTTCAAAGATTATGTACTTTTACAGTAATTGCTGTTACAAGTATCCTTGTAGTACCTACAGTAGGTGAAGGCAAGTGGTGACTTCCAAGACTGTTTCAACCTTGCCTGCACTTGCTATATCAGAATGATAGGCCACCCCCCCCCATTCCCTATACCAGTGTCTTAGCTCCATGTACTGTTATTTCTGAGGCTTTTAGGTCTCTCTCTAATTAATTAGTATGTGTAACTAATTAAAGTTAGGGTCCTGTCAGATACAATTCTCCAGCTAGGATAAAATCCATATTTAAAACAAAGAGGCAACTACTATGTGAAACCTAAAAAGTCCCTCTCATTCCAGCATAGTCCCTATTCAACAGCCAGAAAAATTCCCCAAGTTTATTTAATAGGATGAGTTAAAAAAAATAGTTTCTAGAATGTGACTGATAAAACATGGCATCACCTCAGGCACACTCCTTTTAAAAGATGTGCACCCCATATTGGTTAAGTATCCTTTTAGAAGTAAAAGTGATTCTGAGAAAAGATCAACATAGATTAGGGGTAGTCTGAGTTGTGGGTAACAAAAGTTCAGATTGTTTTGCCTTGGTGGATAAGTAAGATAAATAAATGCTGAGGAAGAAGGAGAACTCACATTGAGACAACACCAGTGAGGGCCACTAACAATAAAACATTCGTCCTTCACAACTGTCCTTTAGCCGGGCCTGAAGGCAGATCATCAAAAACTGATTCCCTAAAGGCCAAACTTCTGAAAGAGGACCTAAATCTTGTGCAGCCTTGACTGCACCTCCACCAGCCAGCTGGGACCATATGTTTTTACGTTCACTTTTATATTAACTTCATTTTGCTAGAGATTTCATTAAAACCCACTTCCAGTGTTGATATGTGCAACATGAAATCCTCCAGATGAATTGGTTCTGTAGATGGTGACAACACTCTCGCCACACTCCATGGATCAAATTGCTCTTTATTCACTTGACTTGGCCAGAATGTAAAGGCAAACACTAAGCAAATGCTATGAAATCAATAGCTACAGAGTGTTGGGGTTTCCCCCCCTCTGTAGACCCCAAAGGAGACTGACATGCAGATTAGACAAATCACTTTTCATAATCCTAAGGACTGCTGCATGATGTATCCAGGGTATTAATCAAAGGCTGAGACTGAGTAAAATGTGAATTAAACTTTTTAATGGAGAGAGACATGAACTTTTTATCCTTAGATCTTTGGCTGCGGACGTCTCTAAGGCAATGAAAAATTTAGCTACCCAGTTTATAATATTCTGAGAGATATATCACCAAAGTGACACAACTTATCATGGTTACATTTTCTGTTTAGAGAATTCGGTTTCCGATGTGGTCAACAGAGCTCAAAGGCTGCTGGCAGAGAATTTGAGGGTAGCCAATGAAATCCAAGGTTCTATATGTTTGGGGTCATTTAAAGATTCCTTTTCACCAGTGTCTGAGGGTCTGTCATGAGTCCAATCAGACTCCAGTCTTTTTTTTTTTTTTTGACTCACACCTGGCAATACTCAGTGGTTACTCTTGGCTCTGCACTCAGTAATTACTCCTGGCAGTGCTCAGGGAACCACATAGGATATCAGGAATCAAACCCGGATAAGCCATGTGCAAGGCAAACACCCAAATCACTGTACCCCTGACTCCAAAGTCTTAACATTATTTTTTAGTCAATATAATTACAATGAAATGAAATCTTTTGTTTTCTCTTTTGGCAAAAGCAAGATGACCCTGAGAGAAATTAAACTAAAAGCAAATGAGATTTAATACTAAAATTAAAGATAAGGTCTGAAGAGATAGCACAGCAGGTAAGGACACTTGCCTTGTGTGTGATTCACACCTGGATTTGATCCCCAGCATCCCTAAATGGTCCCCGGAACACTGTCAGGTGTGATCTATGAGCACAGAGTCAGGTATAAGCTGTGAACACCATGGGCCATATCCCCCAAAAATGAACAAAAATGAAAATGGTGTTCCAGGGTCAAGTAATGCTTCTCCATTCTGATTTCAGCAATAGTTCACTTGTTTCTTTATGATAGGAATTCTCAGCACCTAAACACTGAAAGAATTTGTGTACAACACAGTGTTTGTATGTGGACAACTTTATTCCAAGGAATAAAAAGTCTCTTACAGGTCATATCTCACTTACCCATACATTCTGGAGGTTGGGGGTTGGAAGAAGAATCTAAACATATGGACTGGTTTATCAATTAGAAATCCACAAAGCATCATACACACACACACACACACACACACACACACACGGGGGGGCGGGGGCAGCAATTCATAATAAAGGGAATTTCCTTATACAGTTTTTGTTTTGCTTTCCCATACTCACATCTCACAAATGGGCCAGTCACAGAAAGAAGCAGAACAATAGTGGCAGTCAGACTTCTAACCATCCCTCAGACAGATTCTACATAACTATACAGTCTGGGCCAAACATCTCCCGGATACACTGAAAATCCAAAATAAAATGCCTTTTGCATTTTGTCCAGCTATTAAGAGGGCACTGATTCAGCAGCAGAAATTTCAGCTTCTTCAATCATGCAGTCTACTTCTCTTTGCTGGTGATGAAGGCATTCTCAGTAATTGGAAGGAAGCTGAATCCTCCCCGCTCCACCCCTCAGCCTGGAGACCCAGTGAGATTACCCACAATGGTGCAGTAAATCTTGAAGATCTATCCCTACTCAGAGCAGTGTGCCACAGCACACCAGGTTATAAGACGCATAATTAGAGCTCATTGGGCTGACAGATTAATGGGGGTGTAGCTGAGGCCAGATAGCAGTAAATTAGGCAGTTAAAACACAGTTGTCTCTGGCATAACATCAGCATTAAATCTCATGTCTTTCACAGTGTGTTGGCCACTTCTCACAGCTTTTTTAAAGTGTATCTGTTTTATGAGGTGTTCTCTTTTTAAGACGCCTCAGCATATGGTCGGAATGTTGTCTGGTACAACCTCTATGGAAAACAGTATGGAGAGTTCTCAGTAAACTTAGAATTGGACTGCCATATGACCCAGAAATTCCACTTTGGTTCATCTATCCCAAGACATAAAAACACTCTCAAAAGTACACATGCACACCATTACTCACCACTGCACTCAGTACAATAACAAAGATATGGAATCAACCTAGGTGTTCAATAACAGAAAAATGGATTATGAAGATGTGGTTTATATACACAATGGAATACTATGTAGCTGTAAAGAACAATGACATCACCCAATTTGCTGCAACATGGTTGAAACTGAAAGATGCCATGTTGAGTGAAGCCAGAAGAAAGACAGATACAGGAATATCTCACTTATCTCTGGTCTATAGAATACTGGACGAGGAAATGTACTGTGGTAAAAGGGGATTCCTAGATCACACTTGATCCCAACATTCAGAAAGGAAAGGACAGAGAGAGGAAGAAATCAAGGGAAGGAAAGAGACTGAAAAGTAATGGGTGAATAGGTATAAAGGCTTCAATAATACTGGTTATATGGATAAATTATATAGCCAGATATCCAAAACACAGACACAACAAAACCAAAAACATGAAATATAAGCTACAAACACTGAAACTTTATAATGTGCTTGTCAAGTTGACAGGTGACGATAGGGTAGGGGTTGGAGTGGGAAGGGAATACAGGAACATTGGTAGAGGGAAGTTGACACTGGTGTTGGGATTGGTGTTGAAATATTATATGACTGAAACTCAAGTATCAATAACTTTGTAAATCACAGTTCTTTAATAAAAATTTTTAAATGCCTCAGCATATATACTGTTGTGAGGAATTTTGCCTACTGTTAATCACCAATCCAATTCCTCTATTCCTCAGTGTCACACAGTTAATATATACAACTATGGTCTATAATGGTGGAATACCCATATGAAACAATGACTTACTAGTACTATAAAATTCTCTAGCTGAGAGCCGGAGTGATAGCACAGTGGGGTAGGGCATTTACCTTGCACGTGGCCGACCTGGGTTTGATCCCCGGCATCCCATATGGTCCCCCAAGCACCGCCAGGAGTAATTCCTGAGCGCAGAGCCAGGAGTTAACCCTGAACATTGCTGGGTGTGACCCAAAAAGAAAAAAATTTAAAATACTCTAGCTAACTAAAAAATATAATGAAACTAAATCTAGCAAGCGTGTGGTATTCCCTGGTGTTTCTTAGCAAGCGGCCAACCCGGGTTCAATTCCTCCATCCCTCTCGAAGAGCCTGGCAAGCTACCAAGAGTATCCCGCCTGCACAGCAGAGCCTGGCAAACTCCCCAGGGCATATTCGATATGTCAAAAACAGTAACAACAAGTCTCACAATGGAGATGTTACTGATGCCCGTTCGAGCAAATTGATGAACAATGGGAGGACAGTGCTACAGTGCTACCTATTCTCTTAGCAAAGTTTGATTAAAAGGAAGCTAAATGCAAGAATATTCTAATGAACAAAATAAAGGCCTGAGTAATCTAATATTTTTATTCTAGACAGAACAGCTTTCTTTCTCCAGTCTTTGAATTGCCATTATGTTAAGAAAATGGTAGTTAGTTGTGGCAGGTACCTACATACCCACATGGAGATAGCCACGGGTCTGTCATGGGATAAATAAGAGTTCTTGGACATGGAGAGAAACTAGAGAAGTGAAGGCACTTGCCTTGTTTGCAGCCAATCCAAGTTCATCTGTGGTAGCTCAAATGATCTCCCAAGCACAGCCAAGAGCCATCCTTGAGCACAGAACCAGGAAAAAGCCCTGAGCACAGCCGGTGTGGTCCAAGCAAACAAACAAATTAAAGAGTTCTTTCCCTAACTCTGTTTCTCCCCAGATCTCCCTGACCTGTTCTCTTAGAACTTGCACTTTGAGACATTTGCAAATAATCCTATTATTTAGGAATCCAAGGGATATCTAGACTGTGGGGCATATTCCACAGTGAGATTGAGATTGGTGAGAGGATTGGCAAAAGGACAATTGAAAAAATACAAATGTAAAGAAATGAGAAAAAGGGCATAAGGTAGGTTTAGTCTCAGACTGGTGAATTTTAGAAAAATGCAACAGAATTTATGAGTGAAAGCCATCTGCAACTGCAAAACCCCTGAGGTCCCCCCAGAGAAGGCGTACCAACGTGTAAAGATGACTGTTGTTGGTTAAATACAGATGATGTGAGACATTCCGAGGCAAGTAAGAAGTATCTATCACACCACCACCCCACCATCTGCCCTATTACTCCAGCTGTCATGAGCAAGAGTGACCTCTTCGTTCACTCATCCATTTATTCACTCAACAGACCCCTTCTTTGTGTGAGGTACAGTGCTTTATATGCTCCCTGGGGCATTATGTTCCAGATCTCACATTCAGTGATCCCTGTCAACAAAGTGTGTAGATGCCTATCAATCTCATATCTTCACATTATCACAAAACAAAGGTATGTAGAGAAAACAACTCGTTGCTTGATAAGAAAAAGTCTGCCTATGATGTTTGCAGACACTTGAGTCACTCCAATTCCAGATCCCAAATAAAGTGTAAAATAATGTATGTAGGAGGGGTGTCTAAGGAAAAGGTTATATCTAAAACTCATTGTTAAATTGCTGGGAAGTGTGAGTGATGAAAATGGCCAGAAAAATATGATCCTTCAGTGAATTGGGAGCTCGCTAATGTTTAATTGGGTCTCCTGTGAGGCATTTAAATCTATGGGTAGCTATCAAGGGTGAGAATTCTACTCTTGTGGCCCCTGAATGATTTCACCTTCACTTTCATTTTAGTGGTGGAGGAAAGCCAGGACACTTGCTAAAATATTTGAACTGTAGGTGTGGGTTTTAAGGCCTGTGTGTGTGGTAGTTGCCATGGAGGAAATTCAATGTTCAATGATCTCTTTCCACAAGTCAGTTACTAATATACAGGACTGGAGGTCTGGTTCCCTGGTACTCCACCCCCGGATTTCCCACCACAAGATTTTTTTAGGGGGTTGTTTTTTTTGGCTTTTTTTTCAAGATGTATGAGTTAGGGGCTGGAGAGCAAATACAGAAGGTAAGGTGCTTGCCTTGCACAAGCTGACCCAGGTTCAATTCCTGACACCGTATGTAGTCCACCAAGTCTGCCAAGAGTGATACCTGAGTATAGAGCCAGGAGTAAACTCTGAGCATAGTTTGGTAAGGCAAAAAAAAAAAGTATGACTTTTTCATTTTTTTCCAAGGACTTATAGGTCTCTTTAAGGCTAACCTAGGTGAACCCATTAAACAAAAGTTGCTTGCAAATCACTCCAGATAGCTTCTTCATTTCACGTCCTTTCATAATAAAGGAAAGAAAAGAAAGTAATGAACTGTTTCTCTTTGAAATTCCACCTCCTCCTCACAGATTTGTGAGCTAGAGACAAGCATGGAAAGCAGAAGTCCTTGTTAAGGGAGAAAGGATGCTCTGTCCAGAAGCTCCAGCCTGTGTATCCTTGCTATGAGATCTTAGTAGGAGACGGAGCCACTTTTCACTTTTTGTCTCAGGAGAATGAGAAACTCCACAATGGGTCGTCAAGGAGAGCTGAGCTCGTGCCCAGCAGGTGCCCAATCCACTCAATGTATTGCCTCTTTGGATGAGAGCATGAGGCAAGTTAAGTAAGTCACTTTGCTTCTCTTTTGTCCAAAGGAAGGAATGGAAATGGGCAAAACACATTTTCTTGTGCTCAAGTGTAAGTTTAAGAAAACACAACTGAATCAGGTGTCTGATCAGCTTCTTCTCCCATTACATGGCAAAGGTCTTGCGGTCTAAGGCCAGATCTTGTTTTTATACTTTCATCCCAAGTCCAAAAACTTCTGCCCCTTGCCCTTGCCCAACAGTACCTTATACATTGCCGGCATCAATAAATGTTTATTGAGTTGAATTATCTCTAAGTTTAAATTTATGATAAGGGAGTAAATGACTGAGGCCGTTTTTGTGGGGGTGTTAAAGTGAGTCTGGGAAAGTCTGTTTGAGTGAGAGTAGGTGTGTTTATTAGTGATTTAGAGAGGGGCACGGGGATGACTGTGCATGGGTAAGAGCCTTTCAGTAATTACTGAGACGCTGTGACTGACCCACAGACTTCACTAGAACAGCCATCTCCACCTGGCAGACTCAGAGGCAGCTATTAACATTTTTTTAACAATAATAATAAGGAGGCAGAAAATGAAGAAAATAGCTCTCAAATGAATCAGATTTTGAAATTGATCTCTCAAAGATAAGTGTGCGTGGGGAGAAAAAGAATTATGTGTTTTCCATCTTTGCCCGTTCTTGCCTGTTTACCAAAAATATCCCCTAGAAGACGGCTTTTTCTCGTGGCAAAATAACGAGAATCAACCCCTGCTTCTTTCTCCAGAGGGTTCCGCATGGTGCCCTGTTGATTAATACTGAGTATAGATGAGACCCTAGGCCACAGGCCTGACTGTCAATACTCTACTTGAAAATCTGCAATGCAAAACAATTAAAAATAAATGAAAGAAAGAGGGGAAGAAGAAGAAGAAAAAAAAACCAACAACAACAACCAAACAACTGTTTTTACCTGGCATGATTGTGATGACTCACTTAAAGAATATTGTGGGGAATGGTAGGGGGAGTGAGAAACCTCACTTTTACCTGTAGGAAATTCCCTTCTTGTGAGAATAAAAATCCCAGGCCCCTCACTCTTGATCTCTGATCTGGGAACAGAGGAGTGGGGACATGGATCTGTCTTCCTGCTTGAAGCTACAAGTCATGGTGCAATCAGGGGCTTTCACTCTCACCAGATTGTATTTTTCAAGCTGAATGATTTTAGGGGGGGGGCTTAAGTTACTTCCTTTACTCGGTGTTGCTCTTAATTTCTTTTACTTGCAGTGAAACCCCTATAGGGAAGCTGTAAAGAAAATAAAAGGAGAGAAGGAAGAAAATGTTTCTCTTCTCTTTCCTCCTTGAACCCTCCTCATAAACATCCTACCCCATGTCACACAATGTATGGTGAACCTTAAGCCTTGGCAGTATTTTGACGCTCTGCGCGGCCTCTTTCTCCTCCCCTATTCCTTTGAGGTTCATCTTGTAGCCCAGGGCTCTGTTCTCCTGCCAACTTGGTGGGAGTGTTTAGTGACTGGAAGGCCGTGGCCTGCTCTCCCCAGAACTTCACACTTCATTTTTCCATATCCCTGGGAGCAGCAGCAAATATTTCACCAGCCTGGTTTGCCGGCTACTGCCATAAATCAGACTTAGGCCTCAAAAAACTATCCAGGGCTGTCAAGGCATTAAGCTTTTATTTTCTGACTCGATCCAGTGGTAAATGAGAGCTTGTATTTTCCTTTAAAACTGTAAAGGGATTTTTTTTTTAAAGATTGTCACTGGAAGGCTGCCAGCTCTGAAAGATACAATACAGAGTGAAGCTGGTTAGGAGAGAGATTTGGAAAAGTCTTAAGTATGAAAAATGACTTTTCGTAAAGATTTTTCAATGAATTGAGAAACAGGGCTTAAATTTCATAAAGGTTTTGTGTTGGGTTCCACCCCCCCCCCCACACACACACACCTTTCTTCTGAAAGACCTGAACTATGCGGGAGCAAATCATCAGGAAATGCAAGAGTCGCATTTGTGGGGAAAATATGAGTTATATTTGCTATGTGTGCTCTCTCCCGCATGCCCTCTTTCTCCCTCTCTTTCTCTGTGTACACAGATACTTGGGCTGGTTCATTAGTCAGTTCCTGCCATCATTAGTGATGATATGACAGCAAGAACAAACAGACTGGACAGTTTTATGTGCTGTATATTAATTGCTTCATAATTTAGGCCTGCAAGCCAGCACAGAGAGACAAGTCCACTTGGAAACCCCCCCCCTCCCTGCTTAAAATTCTAAGTTAGTTTGCAAGGTGCAAAGCACGCCTGTGAGGTCACTTCTTAATGTCGCCTCTGGTTAAGTAACCAAATCTTAAATTCCAAATGCTGAAAGCCATTTTACAGTGGGAAGTGCAATGGAGTTCAAGTGGGCAGGGATGACAGCCCAGGCACAAAGTCCAAGTCCATAGTGTAGAAAGGAAACTGCTTAGAGCTCGTGGTGGATCATGCTTTTCACTGTAGAAGGATGCATTTCACTCCGGCGCAGCATTATGAAATGAGATGAAGTATAACCTTACCTCTGCCTACTCCAGGTCATTGCAAGTACTTGCAGCCTGGGGTAACAAAGTGTGAGAAAGGTAGAGCAGAAATAATGAAGGAAATAGTGAACCTCTCTTGAGGAAGATTTCAAAATAGCATTCAAATCGGGACCAGACAGATCAGGAAGGTCACAAGGCTATGGAATCATGTGATCTGATTTTATAATCAGGAGAGTGAAGGGAGGTGGGGAGGGTGAGAATACGGCAAACAATAGGTCCTAGAGGTGAATGCCTGGCTGGCAGAGGCAAATGGATTTGTAAGAAGAGCAGGACAAGACACACCCAGGACTGACTTCACAGGAATTCCCCCAACTTGTGTCACCCCAAGTGGGTTAACAGTGGGCTAGTTGCAATGAACCTTGGTCACTTTCCAATGTGACATTTTCTCCTTCAGGGCCTGCCAAAGAACCTGAAAGCAGACTTTCATGTCTAAAACAGGTTAAGCAAAGGCTCAATCTTGGTGCGATCCCATCAGGAATCTACTTGGTGTGTGTGATAAAATATTTTTGGTTTTTTTTTCAAGATATTTTTTCAACATATTTTTATTAAATTACCATGTGTACAAAGTCATTTATAGTTGAGTTTTAGACATACAACACTGCAACACAATTCCCACCACCAGTGTCAACTTCTCTTCACCGGTGTTCCCAGGTTCCCTTCCATATATCCCCTCATCCCCAGCACTCGCCTCCATCCTTCACGCCCTGCAACCTTTCTGGGTTTTCCCCCCACTGTTGGAAGTCTGCATCAGGTGCTGGGAGAGAAGGCAGTTGAGATAGAGAAAGGACCACTGCAACAATGATAGTTGAAAATGGATAAGAGCTGTGTGCTGGAACCGGAGCAAGAGTACAGCAGGCAGGGTGTTTACCTTGCACGAGGCCGACCCAGGTTTGGTCCCCGACATACCATATGCTCCCCCCAGTACCACCAAAAGTGATTCCTGAGTGCAGAGCCAGGAGTAACCCCTGAGCATTTCTGGGTTTGACCCCAAAAGCCAAAAAAAATTCGCAGTTAAATCAATAAAAGTTCATCTTTAAAAAAAAAAAAAAAAGCTGTGTACTGAAAGTTGGTAAAGGAATAAACATGATAACCTCTCTGTAACTGTACTGCAAACCATAATGCCCAAAAGGAGGTAGAGAAAGAAGAAAAGTGCCGGCCACAGAGACAGGCTGAGAGGGTGGGGGGCGGTGGGTGAGAGAGAAACTGGGGATATTGGTATGGGAACTGTCCACTGGTAGAGGGATGAGTGTTGGAACATTGCATGACTGAAACCCGACCATGCTGCACTTGAAACCTTCCCTGCCTTGTTCTGGAACTAAGCTGTCAATGGCTGAAGACACTCCCACTCCAGCCCTCACCTCTGATCCCACACAGTAAACTACAACCACCTAATCTGAGGATTTGAACTTGCTGAGCTTGCCTTTGGCTTTGTGCTCTGCCCTCATGAAATGCTAAAAATCATATGAAGTACTGATTCTGATGCTCTCATGGGTTTCAGTGACCTCTGTCATGTTGCTTTGCTGACATGTCTATAGCTGTGTTCGTGGTGTCACATTGAGGGCTTTGAGGGGTTGTGACCCATAACTCTGTACTAACTGGTTCTATACAGAATAAGTTTGCCAACCTCTGCACCACTGCCACACATTAAACATGCCCTGCCCCACACCCCAACACACACACACACACACACACACACACTGAACTGCTGGCCCTCCTCTGTCTAAATTGAGCTAGTTCCTGTCTGGTACTCACTAGAAGATTCCATGAACGGCAAATATTTCGTATGTTGCATCCATTTTTAAAAGATTTTTCAGAGATCAAAAGACTTTGGCTCAATTTCCAGCACTGCATGGTCTCCCAAACACAATCAGCACCTTCTGAGCACCCAGTCATTGTGATATAATGTCCAAACCAAAAAAAAAAAATTAAATAAAAAACAAGTAAGTGCCTTTTCATGAAACTACAGTATAGTGAAGGTATAAGGTGAGAAATCTAAGAGCCATAATAAGAAAAGAAACCCCAGCAGAAAACTGCAATAGTAAAGCCAGAGGTGTTCATATTGAGTAGCCATTAGTTCGGTATTAAGGATAATCCTATTAAATTATAGATGTTTGGTTATCTACATTTTCATAATACAAATTTCTAGCACAGTGGTAGGGCGTTTGCCTTACACGCAGCCAACATGGCCGACCGTTTGCCTTGCACGCAGCCAACATGGCCGACCCGAGTTCGATTTCTCCGCCCCTCTCGGAGAGCCTGGCAAGCTAC